>CM038793.1:194819578-194885615 GCA_021764765.1 Vicia sativa | reverse complement strand
AAAGACAAGGAACTCTCGTGTGTTGCATCGAATTACTTTCGGTGGTTTATTTTTCCTCCATCGAGTTTGAAGAAGAATGAACAAAGGTTGAGATGGTCTCAAAGGTTAATGTCACTCTCTCATTCGGATATCCGTTGAATCTTTTCTCTCGAAAGGATTTCACCTTCATTGAGCGTTGTGGAGAATTCCTAATGTACCACTACTTGGTATAAGGAGAATTACCCACAACCTTTCTCTACTCTCGTCGGTTTGGTTTTGCTTTCGAAGAGATGGTCCGCATGATATGCTTCTCCAGATATTGTGTTCGACTACAACCACGATCTCGAGAATTAAGAGCGAAGGTTCATACGCTTGGGGCATGGTAAAGAGATACCAAGACTTTGGGGCACCAAACTCCATTCCTTGGGAACCTTACCTCAAATGGGTGAGAGCTCGAGCTCAAAACCTCATGATGCCATTCACGCTTTGTTTTACCGATAATTATGGAACTGTTGCTATGGTGGCGTACCTATACTATCTCCATCACGTGCCCTCACGATTTTGAAGACTTGAAGAGATCTGGATTCGACTTAAAGAAGAAAGGATACATTTGAAGCTCGGTGTGCAAGCGAGAAGAAAGTGCTAGAGTTGACAAAGCTACTTCACGAGGAAGCGGCATCAGCCTACCTCGCCAGAGAAGGCGCCCATGGGAGACTTAGAGCTTTAGGATTTATGTTTTTCTTTTATTATTTTGAACTATCTTTTGTACTTAAAAAGAATAATAAAAGAGAACTAATAAATGTTTGTTCATTGCTTGTTTAACAAATTTAAATCTCTAAGGTCCTTGAAAACATTGCATTGCATTTGCATAAACATTGCATATCATAGCATAACATTGCATCACAGTACATTGAAGATTGGTTTCTCATTCTCTCGCTATTTATTTTAGCGAAATAAACAAACGGTGATCATCAAAGATCTCGGTTCGAATGCTCGGTTCAGCAGATGTTCACTGGTTTGGTCCAAGGCCAAGAAGATCACGAAGAAGCTCATCAACGAGAAAGAAGAAGGTTGTTGGTCTTCTCAACATGGGCGGGGCGCTACAAAGGTGGTCCTAAGAGTTCGATCGGATAGAGCTCTCGGAAGGAAGTGTCAAGAATGAGGGAAGTCAAGGGTAATGAAGATGACCAGCGTGAGCCTAAGAAGGAGGGAGAAGATCGCTCGACTATGATACTACGATGAAGATGACAAGTACAAGCAACTTGAAGACCGCTGAATCTTGTGGAAAACACGAAGATGTCGGGGCTGAATTTTGATGATCGAGCCTTGTTCACAGTGTGGTGATTCCTCCCAAGTTCAAAGTTCCAACTTTTGCCAAGTATGATGGCATTTCTTGTCCGAAAGCTGCATTTGAAGTCCTATGTTCAAAATCAACCCCATGTGATGACAGAGAATTTGTGGATGCCTTATTTTCAAGAGTTTGTGGGAACTCGGTTGGAGTGGTATTATCGACTAGAGAATGGCCGTATCCGTACTTGGGTAACTTAGCGGATGCTTTCTACAAAATATGAGTACAATCTGAATTGACACCCACTCGCATGCAACTAGAGCATGTCTATGGGTCGTGATAGAAGTTCAAGGGGTATGCTCGAAATGGAGATTTAGCGGTAGGTTCAGCCACCCTTGTCGATAGGAATTGGTTGATATGTTTATGGGAACAACGACAGGCCGTTCTTCAATCATCGATTGGAAACTCTTGATAGGATTCAAGGTTGATATTGACGATATTGAAATTTGGTATCAAAAGTGGAAGATTCGGATAGAGTCATCTTCAAATCTTTGCGAAGATCTTTTGGTGGTAAGAAACTAATCTTGTATGGTCGGAAAGGAGCCAAGACCGACCTTGCTCAATGCATGGGGCGGTTGTGATCTCGATCCTACATCACAACCTCGGTGAGACAGCGGCGTGCTGAGCGCCCGAGGCGGTTCTGAAGATCAACATGCCATTGTCGCCTTGCAACACATGTTGAAAGCAGTGATAACCTTGAGGATCCTCCTCGAAATATCAACACTTCCTCTCGAGATACAATCCTAATGCTAAGTGTGCTTACCATTCCAGGCCAGGGGCACGACAGCAAGATTGGGCTCACGAAGAACAAGATTCAAGATATGATTGAAGCTAAGCGATTGAGTTTGATCCTCTGTTGAGACTCGAATGTGATCAGCGCCTATGCCTAACCATGACAAGTTCCAATCTTTGTTGGTGGGATACTTATGTTTTCAACATAGATGACTTGACCATTCCTCATGTTTGTTAAGAAGAATTTGCTACAAGCGGTGTCGACCAGGATGCCCGAGCTTGTTGGTGCCCATCTACACGATGGTTGTGCTTGGTTGAGAAGGCGTGTTCGATGCATGATGGATAACGTGAGATACTATTTCTAAAACCACTGTCACGGAAGGTGAAGATATGTCTAAGTTGAAGATCGAAGATGTGAAGAAGCTGCACCATCGTGTGGGATACCTTGGGGCAGCCAGTGGAAAGTATGATTACATGGTGAAGTACCTTTGTTCACAGAAGCTACAAGATTCCTATTGAAGATGTTAAAGGTAACGGATGGGGTGTGATTTCCGGAAGACTATCTTGGATGTTAACACTATAAGGATTTCCTCTGCTGATCCTATGCCTAGAGTGGCACCTCTCATCATTACTTCTCCGGACCGGTTCCATATTCCTCGACAAAGCTATCCCTTGGAATTATGGGTGATGTTTACTATCATGGCGTCAAGCAAGACCCTCGACCATTGAAGATCTTACAGTTGAAGCTACCATTCGACATTGACAACATCACGGATCAAGTAAGGTGACGAGCAGGAAGGTATTCTCTCGATATCTCTCCTCCAGATCACTGCGACTCCGGCTCATTCGATATTCAACCCATTCCCAAGCTAGAGGAAAGAACCATGACTCGTCCCGCTCGGCGAGGAAGTACCAAAGGAAGTTCTTGAGGACACCTCGAACAAGAAATGGAGAAATTCGAAGATTATCAAAAAGAGTGACTACAATGTTGTGGAGCAGTTGGGAGACTCCGTCCAAGATCTCCATACTTGCTACACTCTTGTGCTCACGAGGCTCATGCTAATGCCTTGGTGAAGTTTGAAGAATGCTCACGTTCGCAAGACACTACTACTTGACCGGTTTGAAGTTTGTATTGCTTTGGTAACATGGCTAGGCTTCTACGATCTTGATTTGACTCCTGCTAGGAAAGAAACACAACAAAGCCTTGCACATCTGTTGAATGCAAGGGCATTACATTGTCTCATGTTTTGGTGGATGGTTACGCTCAAATATCTTCGAGGCGCTTTTGATCGGCTTGATGTCGAAGGGTTGGTTACGAGACCCGGTGACATATTGTGAGAGCTTTTGATGGTTCTAAGAAACGATGCTTGAGCTCACTCTGCACAATTAAGTCGGTTCCCGACTTTTGATTCCACTTTTTTGTCATGGACATCCGCTTACTCTTGCCTACTTGGGCCCTTGGATACATGGGGCAATACCTCTACCTTGCATCGAGCTGAAGTGCAGGTGAAAGGAAGGTTGTTACGGTATGTGGAAGAAGAATATATGGTCGATCATCTACAGTCATTCGATACCTCGAGGTGGAGGGTGAATTCTTGAGACTCCACGTCAAGCTTTTGAAACAATCCCAGTCATACTGACTCTCCCGTCACTCTGAAGTTACACAGTTCCGCCTAGGATGGCCTCATTGAAAGATGCTCAAGCTGCTTTGAAGAAGGAGGTAGTACTATTTGGGGTCAGCTCACGATCTTCCTTTCAAATTTGACAAGGCGGTTTAGGCTTCACCATCAGTCGGAAGATGATACGCCATGAGCGTGCGGCCAACTTCCTCGCCGGCCAGTGGAATCCATGCTATAGAAGGCGATGGCGACTTGACATCGACAAGTGGATCTTCGACTCGGACAATGGGCTCGGCAATTGGAAGGCGAAGGCGTCCCAATCTCCTTTAGAAAGGGTAATTGCTCTTGTTTTGTTTTGCTTTTCGTTATTTCTATGTTTTGAACAATAAACTCTAAAGCCTAGTGCCTTGCCGGGGCATCATGGCTCGTTGTGAGGTTATTATCTATCATTTGCATATTTTCATTCAATAAAATCGTTGGACTTTTGCATTTAATTGTTGCTTTCTTTCTTTTACTTTATCACCCTTCAAAAGCTATGTGTTTCTTACACACGTGATACAACGAAATCACTCGAATCTCGTTGATATGACTATGCTATTGCTAAATATGACTTGATAATCCGATCTACCAAGCAGAAGGCAGTGAGGAAGATTGTGAAGTGCCGGAGAACTTGTCGGGGCTACTACAGCGAAGATCGAGTTATCTGACCACGAAGAGCAAGTTGAGGTTGTGAATTTGGGTGCTAATGAAGGCAGAAAAGAGATCAAGATAGGGCGGGTCTTGAGAGCAGTGTTAAAGAAAGGTTGGTTCGGATGCTACGAGACTATATTGAGGTTTTGCTTGGTCATACGAAGACATGCGGGGTTGGACATTGATATTGTGGTACACCGATTGCCGACAAAAGAAGGTTTCTCGGTGAAAGCGAAGGTTAAATCGCGTCGTCACGAGATGTCGAGAGAAAATCAGCCCAGAAGTTATGAAGCGTTTCACTTCACATCCCGCAATGGGTTGCTAATGTGGTGCTGTGCCCGAAGGATGGCAGTGCGAATGTGTGGATTACGAGATTTGAACAAAGCGAGTCAGAAGATGATTTTCCACTTCCTCATATTGATGTTACGGTTGACAACACACCCGACATAAGGTTTTCTCCTTCATGGATGGTTTCTCCGGTTACAATCGGATCAAAATGGCTCCACGAAGACATGGAAAGACTACTTTCGTTACCGTGGGGCACTACTACAACAAGGTTATGCCGTTCGGATTTGAAAGCGGGCGCCACTTATCGGTGCTATGGTGACATTATTTCATGACATGATTCATCACGAGATAGAGGTCTCGTCGGCGACATGATAGCTCGATCCACAGACGAAGAAGAACATCTTGATCATTTCGAAGCTGTTTGATGGTTGAAGAGTACAGTTGAGACTTAATCAACAAATTGCACTTTGGTCGGATCAGGTAAACTCCTAGGGTTTGTTGTTAGTGGAAAAGGTATTGAAGTTGACCACCAAGGTTAAAGCTATTCAAGAGATGCGACTCCCTACCAGGAAGGAAGTCGAGGTTTCTTGGGCGATTGAATTACATTGCGGTTCATTGCACATTTAAGCTGCTACTTGTGAGCCAATCTTCAAGTTGAAGAAAGATCAAGTAGTGGAATGGAGCAACGATTGCCGATCGCTTTTGACAAAATCAAGGAGTACCTAGAATCCTCTCATCCTAATCGCCCTAGAAGGAAGACCTCTTATCATGTACTTGCGGTGTTAGAGAACTCAATGGGGTGTGTGTTGGGGCAACATGAGTGCAGTCGAAAGAGTATGCAATATACTACCTTAGCAAAAGTTTACTGATGTGAAACAAGATACTCACAGCTCGAGAAAACTTGCAATGCTTTGGCTTGAAATTTCGCGGCTAAGACAATATATGTTGACTCACACTACCTTGTTGATTTCCAAGATGGATCCGATAAAATACATATTTGAGAAACCGGCTCTTTCGGGAAGAATAACAAGATGGCAAATGATCTTGACCGAGTCGACATCGATATACTTCTCGAAAAGCCATCAAAGGAAGTGTAGTGGCCGATCATTTGGCTCATCAAGCCGTAGATGACTATCGATCTATGCGATTCAATTTCGACGAAGATGTCTTACTAATTCTGCGATTGCGAAGAACCGAGGCCAGACGAAGGACTGAACAAGGATCGATGGACTATGGTCTTTGATGGAGCCTCAAGCGCACTTAGCAATGGCATTGGCGCCATCATTACATCTCTCGGGCGGACACACCCTTTCACCTGAGTTATGTTTCATTGCACTAACAACATGGCGAATCTGAGCGTGCATCATGGGTATCAAAGCTGCTATTGACTTAAGAATCAAGTTCTTACAAGTGTATGGAGACTCGACTTTGGTGATCGATCAGATTAAGGCGAGTGGGATACGAAACATCGAATCTCATTCAGTATCGAGAGCATGTTACGAGTTTGATCCCTACTTTGAAGAGATCACTTTCAATCATTCCACGAGAAGAGAATCGGTTGGCGGAGCATTGGCTACTATGTCGTCTATGTTCAAGGTTAGGTGGGACAACGAGGCTCCTAGATCATCATTGAAAGTTTGAACCGGCATCTTGTTATGAACTTATCTGAGAGAAACCTTGGTACTATGCGTGAAGAGGTATCTTGAGACTCAAGAATATCCAGCGAGGGGCATCACATTATGATAAAGTTCTTGAGAAGATTTGCATCAAATTCTTCCTCGACAAGACATCTTATAGCGCAATCACGACTTGTGCTTACTCCGGTAGTAGTAGGAATGTAACAATTTTACTCTCACACCATGGCTAAGAAGATTTTGAGAACATGTTACTATTGGTCCACCATATTATCATGCTCGATCTTGTCACAAATGCGGATATATGCGGACAAAGTGCGTACCTCCGGTGGCTCGGAATGTTCTAACAGCTCCTTGGCCTTTTGCAATGTGGGGCATTGATGTGATTGGAGAAATCAAGCCCACTTCAATGGACATCGTTTCATCCTTGTGGCAATTGATTATTTTACCAAGTGGGTAGAAGCGACCTCGTTGCATCTGTTACCAAGAATATTGTGGCCGATTCATAAAGCATAATCTTATCATCGATGGCACTCCGAAAGGATTATCACGAGATAATGGCTCTAATCTCAACAACAAGATGATCACCGAACTACTGCAGCGGTTCAAGATCAAACATCACAACTCTTCTCCTTATCGGCCTAAGATGAATGGCGCGATGGAAGCCGCCAACAAGAACATTAAGAAGATTATCTGAAGATGGCGGTGACTTACAAAGATTGGCATGAGATGTTACCATTTGCTCTTCATGGTTATCGCTTTCTGATACGAACATCAGCGAGGGCAACCCTTCTCTCTTGTATCACGGTATGGAGCGATTCTACCCATGAGGTTCGGATACCCTCGACGAGTCCTCCGGGACCGAGTTAAGCGAAACGATTGGGTCAGACTTCCTTGACCAGATTAACGATTGATGAAGCGACTAGCATCCATCGCCATGGCGATCTATCGAGCGAATGATCGAGCATTTAACAAGAAGGTCAAACACCAAGTCTACCAAGTCGGTGATCTAGTAGTCAGAGCGTCATTCTTCCACAAGGTGATCGAGGAAAATGGACTCCCACCTATGAGGGACCATTTGTAGTCGAGGCATATTTTCCGGAGACTATGATACTTAGCATGGATGGTGAAGACTTCCACACCACATGAGCGGACATAGTCAAAAATACTACGCATAAAAGAGACCTAGGTTGGTGGCCTAGGCAAAAATAAGGGCATCTGACGAACCAAAGGTTCGGAAAAAGTTAATATATCTGAAACATGTACACCGGGTCGAAAACACGAAAAGCGGCTTGGGCAAAAAGTATCGGTGGATTGAAAACCGAAAAGCGGTCTAAGCAAAAGTTAGGGATTTAAGCGTCGACTATGTCTCGTCCGATCATCTACTTCTAGACTACTATCAACATTCAAGATTCAAATGATCAATCTACTCACTTTCCAGCGACAAGGAGATGAGATAGTTGAAATGTATGAGTACTAGCATAGTTGGAACTTGAGATTGTTTCCGCATAGCTTTTACTTTTCTTGTGTACAAACTACTTGGCCATCGCATTTCAAATAAATCGAGTTCTTTACAATTTTGCTATTTGTTATTTGCATAAAGTCCAACGTTTGCTTTGAATGATTATATGCATTTGACAATAAAAACGCTCCGGACATGCGAAAAGTGAACATCAAGCGTAATTACTAGGGCTCTAGGAATTGAGATGACGAAAGTCACCAATGCATTTCTCATGAGCATAATCCCCACGAGAGGTGTCTCACCACAAACCTTCCCGACAAAGAGAGAACCCCCAGTGGTGATTCCACTCAACTTAATCGGGTTACACCATCTTGAGCAATAACATTCGCCCCAGTGAGGTATTGGTCCCCAACAAGGTATCTCTCAACAATTTCCCTTTTCCCCGACAACGGTGTCCGACTTGAGACTTGGTCGGATAGTGCAGGAGAAAACCTACATCTATTATACCTCGTTCGGAGATTACAGCGGGCTCCAGTTCTTCTAACCGGTCTCCGGCAATTATCAAATACTCTCGGCGAGTTTACACATAAGATCCCCGTAGTTCCTCCCGGACTCTCCCAGGGGTCTATATCGAGATCCTCAACAGCGTGTTTCTCGATATCTACCATCCTCGACAAAATCTAGGACCAAGACTTGGTGAGATAGTGCCGGAGGAATCAAAGTTTTCTTTCTTCTCGGGGTTTCAGTCCCCAAACGAGAATGTCGAAATCCTCAAAGCAGAACATCGCTCTTCTTGAGATGGATATGTTTTGAAATACCACAACATCTATCTTTCATACATTTCTCATAAAGTCACAAAATATGCATATGTCATTCATACACATTGCCATGCATCATTCCTTGCATAAGACTAACAATATTCTATCAAAGTTTCTCTTGTTTTTCCAAAGGTGAAAATCATACGAAATAGCGGTCCGGGATTAATGCCGAAAGACGGAAAACTATCGAACGAGCCCTAGTTGTCCTCCGACAAGCGGTCGAGATAAGACCGAATCAAGGCGGAAAACTATCCGAGCGAGCCGCCCTCGTTGTCCTCGACAACGGATCCGAGATTACAAGCTAGGCGGAAACCCTATCCGAATGATCACAGTTATCCTCGATAGCAGGCGGTGGATCGATACCGAAGCACAACGAGGAAGTTATCCACATTTGCCAACTACTACCCCGGCGGTCGATCACGAAGAACTATTGACTCATTCTTATTATCAGCGGCAACTCAGTCGTGCGACTCGATTGCCTTGGATGGCATCTTAAGCCCGTCTGGATTACTTGTCAACATTTCTCCACTTTCGAATCTGCATATTTGGTTAAAAACCAATACAAACCAATAACTTCATTCAAAGATGAGCACGAAGTCTAACGTCGACTCCTCGGATGGCATCTTAAGCCCGTCCCTTTCACGTCGAGAAACATCTACGAAGCTAGCGTCGACTCACTCCTCGACCGACCTTTCGGATGGCATCTTAAGCCCATCCCGTCAATTCTCCTATCAACAATCTCAAGTCTAACGTGTGACTCCTTCCCGGTGAAGTCTCAACTTCTCGAATGGCATTTGTAAGACCATTCCATCATCGACCGACGGCGTGCAAATTTTCGGTGTACTCGGTGTTCAATCATCTTCGCCTCCGGGCCACGAAAGAACATGTCAATCTAACCCTTCGGTACAAGAAGATTGAGCAGGGGGTCATCATACCCAAAATTTTCCTCCATCTTCTCAAGATATTCATACATCCATACTCGAAAGTTCTTGAGGTTGATCGAGACAAACCCTCTCCTAGACAATCAACCCAAACTAGGGTTTGGTATTTCTCGAGATCAAAATGGACTTCAGCGTCTCAATGGTCTTCATGCCTCCTCGTATGCTTCAAGATTCTCCATGTCAAGTTTCAAGCCTCAGAAGTCAAGTTTCCTCAGACAATTGCTCAGATGGTTGAAAATCAATTGTATTGGACAAAAAGTCAATTGTGGTCAACATACAGTCAAACTTCATGATTTTTGGTCAACATCCTCATTTTGAAGTTACATTAATCATTTTATCAAGGGATAATCATGATTCATCAAGAAAACTCAAGATTTGCTCAAAAGTCAAACTTTCCAAATTAGGGTTTCTTGAGGAAAAGTCAACCAAACTTTGAATGGGCATAACTTCTTCATACTTTCTCAGAAATTTTTCCACCACCTCTTGTTTTGAAGGAAATTCAATTCTCTACAACTTCATGTCTCACAAGAATGTTCAAAAAATGCTTCATTTGAGAGGTATGGATCAAAACATTCTGAGTCCTTTTCAAAGTCAACAAAAGTCAACATTTTGTTTTGAAGATATATTGAGCATGGAAACTCAATTGAGATGAGACCAAAAGGTTGGTTAGAGGACTCTTAGAGCTTTCCAAAAGTCCAAGAACACTCAAAAGTGTGGAAAATTGAGCAAGATACACTATTCAAAAGTTGGGCATTTTTGAATGATTGCACAAAAGGAGATAATGGTCAAAATGCAAAATTTTCAAATGGGCCTATAATCTTGATCCAAACTTGTTCATGATGTTATTTGTGACCCATTGATGCTTAGCCATGACAATTTTCTATTTTATTAATTTATTTTGGATTTAAAACCATTTAATTCAAAATTAAATTATATAAAATATGAAAATAAGATATTTTCAAAAGGGTGATTTTATATTAAACTTGAGGTCCAAGGAAGCCCATGATACATGCCAATTTCGTTTTGCTCTTACATTAAAGAAAATCAAATTTTCTCAAAATTTGATTTTATTTGAAAATTATTCAATGCACATTCAAAACCAAATCTTTTTCCTTCTTTTCCTCTCTAATGCACTCTATAAATAGCTTGACAAGTTGACAAGCAAAGGACACGAAACCCTAGCCCTTACCACAACCCGCTTTGCTCAAAATTTTATAAACTTTTGAAAATCCATTTCTAATTTGCAGCCACTCTTAGCCAAACCATCCATCAATCTTGTTCCTAAGGTTCCGAAAACCATCCTTTACTTGAGCCAGTGCTTGAGCGCGATCCTGACTTGCTCGATTTGGTAAATTTACGAAATCGAATTTCATTATTCATGCGTTGCTAATGCTTTTATGTGTTTATTTATGCTCGGAGGTTCATTAGAACATATTTGATACCTTACATGCATATCGTAGGAATCACGCTTTACCATAGTTAGGGCATTTGTTTGTTCGATCGGTGGCTTGTACAAGCATTTAGAAGCAACAGTACCACCATTGGATTCGCGGTCCGATTTAGAAGTGGTCCCCTTTCCATTTATTCTTCGTATTTTGTGTGTTTCGGTTTAATTTAGCCGAGGAAGGCGATCGGAGCTAGGGCTCCGGCGTCGTTGACCAGCGTTGAAGCCGGCGTGGCATGCGTGGCAAGTTCGTGCTTCCTGATTCGTTCTTTCTTTCCAACTGGGGCCCGCGCGCTGACTATGTTTGATTTTCAAATATCAGTGACACGTTTACATTCAAATCCAATTGTTTTCAGCTTTTCAAACACCAAGTCTCAAGTGTCCCAGTGGTTAAGGCATGGACTGTTGAAGATGCTCTCAAGGGTACCCAGTTCGAGCGTCATCAGGACCGGTTTCCCTTTCTTTTTCACAAACTTCATGTTTTTCCAATTATTTTCATATTTTCTTTTTATTTAATATTTTTCATTCATTTTAATTAATTTCAATAATTTTTATCATGCATTTAAAAATACCAAAAAATATTCTTCTTTTTGCATTATTTCCAGAAAATGTTTATTTAATTTATAAAATTAAAAATATTATTTTTGCATGCATATTTAATTTAATTGTTAATTTATCATTTAAATCACTTTTAATTAGTTTTTAATTATTAAATTAATTCCAAAAATCCCAAAAATTATTTTAGCATATTAATGTTATTTGATGAAATATTTTTCTCATTAAAAATTATCATTTTGCTAACATTTTCTCTTGTTAGATTTCTTTGAATTTCCGATTTCATCTTTTCGCGGTTACTCGTCTCGGACGATTTCTTTTTATCGTTTTCTTTTTTCCTATTATGTAATTGCTCATAGGATGTAATAGCTTAATTAGGGTTTTTATTTTCCGCATTTTTAAATTATGTATCTGCCCCAAAGCCATGTAATAGCGTAGGATTTATCTTTCCGCACTTTATATTCCGCATTTTAATTTCCGCACCTATGAGCGCTAGTAATTAGGCGTGTATGGCAAGATAAAATTGGACATAGCTCACTCATAATGCCAAGATAAAATACCTGAAATCAACACACTCTTTCACACATGCACCCCATAGGGTAATTCTCTCTCGTTGCCTTTACGAATTCAAATGGTCATGTCCCTCGAACGTAGTGGTATTCCGCAATTGCCTTCAAAACAAATCATCATAGTCCCGATACAAAGATCATAAGACCCACGATGTCGCCCCGAATACATGATCTTGACCCTCGATTGTCGCCTACGAAAAATGATGATAGTCCCTTCAAATGTGCTAGGATACTTCCTACAAGTTGCTTTCTATGACCATCGATGTCCCTTCGATGTCCGCTTACATCCAACAAATGAGTTACATACCAACTAATGGTATGGATAACGCTATTCTAAAGGAGCGTAAAATAACAGCGATCATTACGAGTAGGTAATAAGACTTTTAGTTGCTTGCTCTATCAAAATACTTTTCACACCTCACACTTTTGTCAAAGTTCAAACTCTTTTCAAAGCGAAACATTTAGAACACTTTGTATACATTCCTACATGAATCATTACAAAGTCAAAGCGAAATGCCTTTTCAAGACATTTTGTCAAACACACGACACAATTTTAAAGTGATCTAAGAGCAACTAAGAGCCCGTAGATAACTACGGATGGAAAGGGGTGCTAATACCATCCCTTTTCATAACCTTCTCCCTTACTCAGAATCTAACGAAGGTCTTTTTCTGTACTTTTTACCTTCCCTTAATTGGATAAAAGAAAAGTCGGTGGCGACTCTTGCTATCCGCACATTTTCGATACAAAAATCTCAAAGTCAGTTCACCGTATTACAAGTGGCACCCCTCATCATTACTTCTCCCATACCATTTCCATATTCCTCTGACAAAGCTATACCGTGGAACTGTGGAGCTGAAGTTTACTATCATGGCGTCAAGCAAGACCCTCTGACCATTGAGGACACTGCAGTTGAAGCTACCATTCCTGACATTGACAACATCACCGGATCAAGTAAGGTGACCCGAGCGGAAGGTATTCTCTCGAGATCTCTCCTCCCAAAGACACGCGACTCCATTCGCATTCCACTATCGAACCGGTTCAGGCGGAGGAAAGAACGATAACTCATCTGCTCGAGACGAAGTACCAAAGGAAGTTCTTGAAGATACCTCAAGCAAGAGATGGAGAAATTCGAAGATCATCAAGAGTGACTACAATGTTGTGGAGCAGTTGGGACGAGACTCAGTCCAAAATCCCCATGCTTGCTCTGCTATTGTGCTCACGAGGCTCATGCTAAGGCCTTGGTGAAGTTTAGAAGAATGCTCATATACCGCAAACACTACTCTGATCGGTTTGAAGTTTGTATTGCTAGCTAGTACGGTCTAGGTTTCTCGATCTTTGATTTGACTTCTGGGAAGGAAACACAACAAAGCCTTGCACATCTCTATTGAATGCAAGGCATTACATTGTCTCATGTCTTGGTAGATACAGGGTTACGCTCGAATATCCTACCGAAGAGTGCTTTTGACCGACTTGATGTTGAAGGATTGGTCTTGAAGCCCAGTGACATAGTTGTGAGAGCTTTTGATGGTTCTAAACGAATAGTACTTGGAGAGTTCATTCGGCCTGTTAAAGTTGGTTCTCAGACTCTCGACTCTACTTTCTTTGTCATGGACATCCGTCCGACTACTCTTACTACTTGGGCCCTTGGATACATGGGGCAGGCACTGTTACCTCTACCTTGCATCAGAAGTTGAAGTACCCAGTGAAGGGGAAAGTTATTATAGTATGTGGTGAAGAGGAATACATGGTGAGTCATCTGCAGTTATTCTGATACCTCGAGATGGAAGGTGAATTCTTCGAGACTCCCTGTCAAGCTTTTGAAATAGTTCCAAGAGTCATGCCTGTTGACTCTCCTATTACTCCTAAAGTTACACAAGTTCCACCTAGGATGGCCTCACTGAAAGATGCTCAAGCTGCAGTTGAAGAAGGAGGTAGTGCTATTTAGGGACAGCTCCCCGATCTTCCTTTCAAATATGACAAGACTGGTTTAGGCTTCACCATCAAAGGTCGAGAGATGATACGCCGCGAACGTGCCGACCAACTCCCTGTCCACATCAGTCAGAATGGAGTCCACGCTATAGAAGACAACGATAGCGACTTCGACATCAGCGATTGGATCTTCCCAACTCCCGACAACGGACTCAGCAATTGGAAGACCGAAGACGTAGTACCAATCTCCTTTAGACAGGAGTAATTGCTTTTGTTTTGCTTTTCGTTTTCTATGCTTTGAACAATAAACTTTAAAGCCTATTGCCTTGCCCGGGGCATCATGGCTTGTTTGTGAGGGTTATTATCTGTCATTTGCATATTATCATTCAATAAAATCATTGGAATTTTGCATCTAAGTGTTGTTTTCTTTCTTTTACTTTACTACCCCCTTCAAAAGCTATGTGTTCTTACACACACCCACGTGATACACTGCAGATTCACTCCGAATCTCGTTGATAAAAACTATGCTATTGCTAAATATGACTTCGATAATTCGATCTACCAAGCCGAAGACGAAGGTGAGGAAGATTGTGAAGTGCCAGGAGAACTTGTCAGACTGCTACAACAAGAAGAACGAGTTATACAGCCACACGAAGAGCCAGTCGAGGTTGTGAATCTAGGTACTGACAAAGACAGAAAAGAAATCAAGATAGGAGCAGGTCTTGAGAGCAGTGTCAAAGAGAGATTGGTTCAGATGCTACGAGACTATATCGAGGTTTTTGCTTGGTCATACGAAGACATGCCAGGTCTAGACATTGACATTGTGGTACACCGACTACCAACGAAAGAAGGTTTTCTCCCCAGTAAAGCAGAAGGTCCGTCGTATGCGTCCTGAGATGTCTGAGAAGATCAAAGCCGAAGTTATGAAGCAGTTCAATACCGGTTTCTTAGCCGTTACTTCTTATCCTCAGTGGGTTGCGAATGTGGTACCCGTACCTAAGAAGGATGGCAAAGTACGAATGTGTGTAGATTACAGAGATTTGAAAAGAGCGAGTCCGAAAAACGATTTCCCACTTCCTTATATTGATGTTCTAGTCGACAACACCGCTCAACATAAGGTTTTCTCCTTCATGGATGGTTTCTCTGGTTACAATCAGATCAAAATGGCTCCTGAGGACATGGAGAAGACTACTTTCGTTACACAGTGGGGCACATTCTACTACAAGGTCATGCCGTTCGGACTGAAGAACACTGGTGCCACATATCAGCGTGCCATGGTGGCATTATTTCATGACATGATTCATCGCGAGATAGAGGTCTACGTCGACGACATGATAGCTCGGTCACAAACTGAAGAAGAACATCTCGATCATTTGCGAAAACTGTTTGATAGACTGAAGAAGTACATACTAAGACTTAATCCTAACAAGTGCACCTTTGGAGTCAAGTCCGGTAAACTCTGTCATACCCCAAATTTTGATCTAATATACCACCTTACATTTGCATCATTTGCATAACTAACAGCTCAGACAACATTAATCGGGTGTGGATTTCACAGGTCAAAATTAGGGTTTCATCGATTTTCATCGATTCAGAGGCAACCAATTAGGGTTTGAGTTTTTCTCACCTCATTTGATCTATCTTGATCAAATCATCAACCTCTGATCATCAGATATCCATTTCTCTCACAGATCAATCAAGGATCGACCAATTAGGGTTTTGATCGGGCATGAGGTTTCTCTGACTTTTTGAACAAGAAATGACTTTTTGGATAGAGATTGGTCATTATATCTTAGATACAACATCTTGACCTAATTTCTGGATTCAAAACATCACAGAAGTTCACAGACTTTATTAGTCAATTTCTGAAACATCTGATGAAAATTCATCTGCACAGAAAAGCAAACTTTGACTTTTGGTCAAAATTTTCAAAACAAAACTTTTTCAATCATCAAAATACTTCAAATGATCCATCATGATCATAAAAAATCAAAGATTTTGAAAAAGTCAACAAAAAGTCAAAAGTTCTAACACTTAGAAAAATTTCTAAGTGTTGAAATTTCTTATTTTTTCCAAACTTCATGCCATTTTTTCACATAGTTCCAATTTGAATTGGAAAAAACTCAAAACATGAAAGTTTTAGCTTGTGAAACAAGCTTTTCAAAATGTCCAAGAACTCTCAAATCCATGGAGTCTAGCTATACTTTTGAAATTGAAACATAAGGCTCCATGAACTTGATTTTCCAAAATCCAAAACTTCAATTATAGGTCATTTTTGTGTTTTCTTCATCTAGAAGCTTTCCAACCATGCCAAATGGATCATTGAGCTGATAAATATCAGCTAGAGGTAATAATTGAGAGGATTGAATCAAAATTGTAAAAATGAGCACATGGTAAAAAAGGAAACTTCCTTTTGCTTTTGAAATACTATTCTTGCCCTCTAAGTTATCTTTGAATCACCAAAAGTTTGTACCTCTTGCCTAACATTTCAGAATCTTTTGGCCTATAAATAGATCACAATTCAAGTCCAAAACCACACCAAAGCAAATGCAAAATCATGCTTTCATTCTTCTTTCTTGAAAATCAAGTAACATAGTGCAAAATTGCCAAACATTGCATTTTTGAAAATCAGTTGAAAACATGTTAAATTTTGGTGTCAAACATGCTTCATGAGCAATATAAAACTTGTGTAGAACTTAAAAAAAACTTGATCAAAGCTGAAAAACAGAAATCACATGCCATGGACACATGCTTGTACAAGCTGCCTTAACTTTCGAATTCTACTCTAAGCTTGATAAACTTGTGATCTAACCACTCAAACATCATCTATGAGCTTCGTAGACATGGTCCAGATCAATCACAGCCAACTGTAACAACTCTAATCCATAAATCAAAGTGTCATTTCAGTGCATGCAGGTTGACTTGGTTGGAAAGATTGAAGCAAGCTCGAAGCAAGCAGACCACTTCTACACCTTCCATACATGCCGCTGATGCTCAAATGATCAAGAAACAAGCTCTGGAAACGCTCTAATACCTTCTTTGATTCTCACTTGAACAGGTTAGAACACGAACTTGGATATCCATTTTCTTTGAACTAAAACGAAAAAGCTCATGGCCGTTTTGTTTCTGTACTCATAACGATCAATAGCCCTCAATAAAATCAAGGAATCATCACTCATACATAATTTAATTTGAATTCTCGGTTTAGGGTTCATAGTGGTTCCAAATCCAAACATGCTAGGCTTAATATAAATGCAATTAACAGTCATATTCATGTTCGTGTTGAAAAATCGAGCAATTTTGATGTTTACATCATTGAATTTCGTTGAGAAGCGAAGATTGTAGGCTGGAATTGATGAATCGAAGATCAAAGCGAAGAACATAGCTTGCGTGTTCTTCATTTTTAAATTTTCAAAATTTCCAATGCTTTGTTTACACGTGTTCTAGTCCACGAAACACCAAGGCGCATTTGTCCCAGTGGTAGCTTGCTTGCCTTTAGTCCTTTCTGACACGTGTTCACCCCTTTGGTCATGGGTTGACTCCCATGGGACCATTCTTTTCATACTTTTCAATTTTTCATGTTTTTTCATAAAACTTTCACAATTTTTTTTGACCAATCAAAACTCCTTATTTTAAGGTGATTTTTTGTACACTTGTCAATAAATGTATCTATTTTATGATAGTGCAAAAATTTTCAGAAAAAACTTTCATTTGATTATATTTTAATCGAGCCGAAAACGACGTTCTGAACACTTTTTCAAACCTCCTTTTAAGGTGAAATTTTCAAGTTTTCGACTTCGATTTTTTCAAAACTTTTCATAAATGAACCTCACATTTCAAAACATTTTTAAATCATTTTCAAAACATTTCATCAAAACTTACATCTTTTACCAAGATCGATCCGATTTAAACGGTAAAATCAAATTCGTTTTTCTCTCGAATTTCTCAATCGATCATGGGCCACCCTTATGGTGTAAGTCCCAACCCTTTTATGTACATATTTAGTTTTACTTGTACATACTCAAATCATCATTGTCAATATTCAAACATAAACAAATTTCGTTCGTTTGTTTTCATTTGTTTGTTTATACACCGAATACCATTGGTTTTGAAAGGAGCATTATTCCTGTGGCGCTTTCAAACCAATGGGCCTCCCTCACAGTGTAAGTCCCATAACATTCTTTTATGTACATAATATTTCTTTGTACATAACAAATTCTTCAAATACATACAAATTTTTATCTGTACATAACACATATACTTTTTATACTCAAGTACAGACAAACTTCGATCGTTTGTTTTTCACTTCACTTGTGTATACACAAACCAACATTCTCTTATGTACATACTTTTCCTTGTACATATCAAATTCTTTTCATACAAACTTTCATCTGTACATAATACAGATACTCTTTTACAAATAAACCTTGATCATTCGTTTTCGTTTCGTCTGTACATATACGCTGAATACCATTGGTATTGAAAGGAGCATTATTCCCTGTGAAACTTCTTTCAAACCAATGGGCCACCCTTATGGTGTAAGTCCCAACCCCCCTATGTACATCCATCTTTCTCTGTACATAAATACTCGTTCGTGTACATATTTACTTCCTTGTACACAATTCAAACTTGTAAATAATCAAGTTACGCTCGTTTTAAACGTTCGTTTCACAGACACTTGTTTATATTTCTTTCATAAACTTTTGTAAATAAACATCATTGCATTGTTTATATTTCCTTCATAAACTCTTGTGAATACATATCACACACACACACTTGTTTATACAACTGTCTAATTATAACATAACAATTAGTCTAACCAATAGGTTCCCCACAGTTGTAGCCTCCGCTTGGGCTTTATACAAGATAATTCATCTCCAGCATGAGTTTAGCCTCCGCTTGGGCTTTATACAAGATAACTCTCCCCACAGAGTTAGCCTACTCTTAGGCTTCATATAAGAAAAACTCATTCATCTGAGTTTAGCCTCCGCTTAGGCTTCATATAAGACACACTCCCCTGTTGAGTTAGCCTCCTCTTGGGCTTCGTTCAAAAGAACTCCTCATTGAGTTTAGCCTTCTCTTGGGCATCATACAATGAAAGAGGAAATCTCTTATGACCTCTATTGGGCTTCAATACAAAGAATCACCACGCTAAGATAGAACCACGAAAGGATGGTTTCCGGTGAAATCACTTTCAAATCCCGAGTAAAATTTCCGGTGAAATTGCTCTTAATTCAAAGGATGGTTTCTCGGTGAAATCCCTTTTAACCAAAGCCGACCATACCATAACTTCCTCTTGAGCTTCATACAAGGACCCTTGATGACCCTCGATGACCCTCGGAATGCCTCCTCTTGGGCTAACAATACAAGGACCCATGGGCTTCTTAAAAGCATCCCCTAATCAATAAATTTCTCCTTGAGATTTAGACATCTATCATCTCTATGGAAGAAGTATCTCATCTATCACATCACATCGATCAAAACTTTTCAAAACTTTTCAAAACTCTTTTCAAGCTGTTTTCAAACAAAAACATCTCTTAATTGTAAGTGGTAACACTTGTACACTCAAACAAAAGCATACTTACAGTTAAAAGATTCAATCATCTTTTTCAAACATCTTTCTTAAACATGTAAGTGGTAGCGCTTGTACACTCAAGCAAAACACCTATAACTTACGATGAAAGATTTTATCGGACAAACTCTTCAAAATGTATGTGATGAAATAGATTAGATACATTTTTCATTAAGATGACATTTATCATCTCTTACTAACATCCCGTTGCTTTCCACTAGCATAAGTGGGAACTACGATTGCTCTGACTTTCTCAACATCCTTTTAAGAATACGTAGGCACAAGGTCTCATCCTTGCCGAGCAAATTTCTATCTCTCTCAGACCAAACAAACCATAGAAACTTGTAGATCCGAGCTACAAATGCTCTGATTCCCACTAGGGGATATGTATGCAGAAGATCCACAGATCTTTGCGAGCACAATAATAACAAACACTAGAATCCCACATAATCTACTGTTTCTTAAAATCCAAAGGAGAAAATTTCCCAATCATAGAAATAGCAATTAAAACACACAAACATATCAAACGTATTCATATATAAAGATGTAGATAACTACATATATTTAGGGTGCTCCATCTATTCCCTTTATATAACAATCCCCCTTACTCGGAATCTCCCCGATACGTTCGTCTCTAGTTTGCGCTAATCGTTCGCATACCAATATCAATTGAGGTATTTGACTTTCCCTTTTCATAATCATCAAATCATCTTTCTTGTGTTGAAAATAATAAAGCTTGATGCATGGCATCTTTATAAACAAATCAAAGATTTAAATCGTTGCGTGCGGAAGATCCGAACTCACGTTCGCATCCTCGGCGCGTCACCTTTAGCGGGGAAAAATGGCGACTCTGCTGGGGAGTCTGTTGAAATTTTGATTTTCAAGAAAGAAAGCAGCGTTACTACGCTCGAGAGCACCAAGCTTTTGTTTTCAAAAAGAAAAGGGGATAAGCTTTTATGTTTTGCATATATCTGTTTTTCTTTATTGTGTGTTTTGCGATTTCATCGATGGAAAGAAATCTAACCAATTTAAGAAACATTTTAAAGATCTAGGTGGAGGTATTAATACGTGAGAAGTTCAATGCTTACGAAGTTAATATCTCCCGCTCAGTGGAGGTTGTCTTGGGGGTATTGTGTTTAGCAATTATTTGCGAAGACGCTGTGCTTTTGAGGAAACTCGAGAAGCTGAGTGGGCTGTAGAACACATAACCCATCCTGGCCATTAGGATGTAGTGCAGAGATTATTCGGGTGTAAGCCTAGAGTAATTGTCATGCGAGACTACGATCAGGCGAGTTTCTCTTGAAAAATATTATTGGACCATCGAGTATTCAACAAATCCGATAATATTTCAAAGAGGAGTGTTGAGCCTGTATTATCAGTAGAACTTGTTTCACAGATAAATAAGCCCTTAGAACTTAACCACGTTGATTCTTATCGTTGGCTTCATGCTCGTGACTTCGAACGCTTGCCCGTGTGTATAACTACTAACCATGTTTGCCGCATTCATGCATTCATTCATTCATTCAAAAACAAAAAAAAAAACAACTTCATTTCTCTTCCCATTTCCAAAGAATTTAGAGATTTTTCTTTGTAAAATATTTTAGGTTAGAGTGATTGATGTCAGAGGAAGATTCACCAAAAGATACAGTTTTAGAATTCCTGACGTAGGAAAGTTAAAAGAGTTAGCATCCTTGGTAGAAGATCCCTCGGATTTCAGAAAACGCTATGGAACTCTTTTAACTCTTCTGAACGCTAACGTTGATGAAGGACTTCTCAAAACTTTCGTTCAGTTTTACAATCCAGTCTATCGTTGTTTAACTTTCCCTGATTATGAATTGATGCCTACTTTGGAAGAGTATGCGCATATCCTAGGTATCTCGATGTCGGACAAAGTGCCTTTCAATGGTTTGGAAGCCATTCCCAAGTCACCAGTCATTACAATGATGACTCACTTAAAGAAATCTGAGATAGACAAAAATCTAACTACCAGAGGAAAACTCTTAGGACTGACTTCAAAGTTCCTAATGGAGAAGGTTCTTAAATTCTCTGCAGCCGGTAGTATGGTAGCCTTTGAAGCTATTTTAGCTTTACTCCTCTATGGATTGGTGTTGTTTCCCAACGTCCCAAATTTCGTTGATATCAGCGCCATAAGGATCTTCGATTGGAAATCCGTTCCCTCTACTTGGTGACACGTCGTCTCTATTCATCACGGGAATCGTCAAGGAGGCGGAACTATCGTGTGTTGTGTACCTCTGTTTTCAAATGGATTACCTCACACCTAAATCTCCTATCTTCCGCGAAAACAAAGGCAGTGGCATTGGTCAAGAAGACTCATGTCTCTTACAAGCGCGATATCCATTGGTATACCTTGGCGGACAATGAGATGGAAATCATTGAGAGTTGTGGAGAATTTGCCAGCGTACCTCTCATTGAGTGCGAAGGGAGGAATCAACTACAACCCTTTCCGGCAAGGCGTCAACTCGGATCGCAAACTCTAGTAAACCTCTTGGTTTCACAGTGAAAGTTACTTCTATCATGAAGGAGAGGATTCCCGAGTTGAAGGCCAAAATGATCAAAGCTTGGCATCACATCCGAAGGAAAGAAAAGGGAAGGCAAAGAATTGTGTAGCCATGAAACCTACACTTCTTGGGTAAAGAAAAGCGAAGGAATTTGAATGCCTTACGCTTATGAGGATCCATGTTCTCAATCATTTCCAAATCAACAAATTTTCCGTTGAAGGCGTGGGAGAATACCAAAAGCCTTGACCAAGATAAGGTTTGAGAAAGAAGCTTTGGAAAACAAATTCCTTAAGACTAATCTTGAGAATGAGAAGCTCGAAAGCAAGTCAAAGATCATGAAAAGGCGCTTTACTTCAGGATGAATGGCTCATGGAGAAAGATGAGAAGATTCGCGGAAGGATGGCGCAATCAAAGATACGTCAAAGAAAGGAAAGCTTGAGAAATGACAACCGGCGATCCGCTCCCAGTGGAAGGAGTCATCAACAAGCTAAAAGCGAGAAAATTGAACTAAAAGCTCGCTATGGAAAAAATCCACGAATTTAAAAGCATCGAGCCTTTGGATCTTCATCAAGCGAGGGCGTTTAATTAGTTCAATTTAGTTTGTAATTTTATCATTTATTTTATCATTCGTGTGAGCAATGCTCCAACAAAAAACAATTGTTGTAATATTCTTCCATTTAATCAATAAATGTGTGTTGTTTCTGTCATACCCCAAATTTTGACCTAATATACCACCTTACATTTGCATCATTGCATAACTATGATTCGAGACAACATTAATCGGGTATAGCATTCACAGGTCAAAATTAGGGTTTCATCAGATTTTCATCTGATTCAAGATCTAACCAATTAGGGTTTGAATTTTTCTCATCTTATTTGATCTATCTTGATCAAAATATCCACCTCTGATCATCAGATATCCATTTTCTCTCACAGATCAATCGAGGATCGACCAATTAGGGTTTTGATCGGGCGTGAGATTTCTCTGACTTTTTGAACAAGAAATAACTTTTTTGGATAGAGATTGGTCATTATATCTTAGGTACAACATCTTGACCTAATTTCTGGATTCAAAACATCACAGAAGTTCACAGACGTCCTCAGTCAATTTCAGAAACGTCTGATGAAATTTCATCTGCATAGAAAAGTCAAACTTTGACTTTTGGTCAAATTTTTCAAAACAAAACTTTTTCCAACATCAAAATACTTCAAATGATCCATCATGATCATAAAAAATCAAAGAATTTGAAAAGTCAACAAAAAGTCAAAAGTTTTCATACTTAGAAATTTTTCTAAGTGTTGAAATTTCTCATTTTTACCAAACTTCAAGCCATTTTTTCACCTAGTTCCAATTGGAATTTGAAAAAACTCAAAACATGAAAGTTGTAGCTTGTGGAAAGATCTTTCCAAAATGTCCAAGAACTCTCAAATCCATGGAGTCTAGCTATGTCTTTGAAATTGAAACATAAGGCTCCATGAAACTTGATTTTCAAAGATTCAAAACTTCAAATTATAGGTCATTTTGTGTTTTTCTCATTTAGACCACTTGCCACCTTGCCAAATTGAGTCATCAAACTGATAAACATCAGTGAGAAGTGATAATTGAAAGATTGGATCAAGTTGAATAATATCACACATGGTGAAAAAAGGAACCTTCCTTTTGCTTTACAAAAGACTTTCTTGCCCCTTAAGCTTTCTTTGAATCACCAAATGCCATGTCCTTCTTGCCTAACATTGCAGTCCTAATTGGCCTATAAAAGGATCACATTTCAAGCCTAAATCAACACCAAAAACATTGCAAAGTCATGCTTCTCACTTCTTTCTTCAAAATCAAGTAACATAACCATTTTTGAGAAAACTTGCAATTTTCAAAATTCAATGAAAACATGATAAATTTTGGTGTCTAACATGTTTCATGATCATTATTAAACTTGTTCCAAACTTAAAATTAACTTGAACAAGGCTGGAAATCAAAATTGCATCTTATGCACATAAGCTTCAAAGCGCCATAACATCGAAGCTGAAGCTTGGCTTGATTCCTTTGAGTTACGAGCGACCAAACACAATCCATATACATCATGGAGTTGATCCAAAACAAGAACAACAACCTGTAAATCCATTAACCCCATTTTCGAGTTTCACTTTGAATTGACTGTAGGTGGACTTGGCTGGAGTAATTGGAAAGGATTCAAAGCAAGCGGGCTATCATCACGCTTCCATACATGCAGAAGCTCGAATGATCAAGCGACAGCTGGAAACACTCTAGCATCGATTTGATCCTCACTTTTCGGTATGCATATGAGCTGTGATATCATGATTCCTGCATCAATTGAAAAAAGCTCTTGGCCATTCTCTTTACGCTAACACGATCATTAACCCTCAACAAAATCAAAGAATCATAAAGCTACATCATTTAATTTGAAATCTTAAGTTTAGGGTTCATCGCGATTTCCAAAAATTCAAACATGATAGACTTAAAATAAATGAAATTAACAAACACCATCATGTTCGTGATGAAAAACCGAGCAACTTTGATGTTTACATCATTGAATTTGGTTGAGAAACGAAGATTTTGGATTGAATCAAAGAATCTGAAAATCAAAACCATAAACCCAGGCTGCGCGCGTGTTCTTGGTGTTCTTCAATTTTCAAATTTTTAAATAAGCCAATCGTATATCAACGCGTGTTCTGAGTCCACTAACACTCCAGCGCATTTGGTCTAGTGGTTGTCTGCTTGCCCTTAAGGTCTTCTTGCCACGCGTCCACCTCATGGTCATGGGTTCAACACCCATCAGGACCATTTTTTTTCCATTCTTTTACAAACTTTCAATTTTTCATGTTTTTTATCAAACTTTCACAATTTTTGACCAATCAAAACTTCTCATTTTGAGATGATTTTTAAACACTTGTCAATAAATACATCTATTTTGTGATAGTGCAAAATTTTCAGAAAAACTTTCATCGATTAAATTTTAATCGGGCGAAAGGCGTTACGAACACTTTTCAAACCTCCTTTTAAGGTGAATTTTTCAAGTTTTCGACTTCCGATTTTTTTCAAAACTTTTCATAAATGAACCTCACATTTCAAAACATTTTCAAAACATTTCAAAACATTTTCAAAACATTTCAAAATCATTTTTCAAAACATTTCATCAAAACTTGCATCTTTTACCATGATCGATCCGATTTAAAACGATAAAACTGATTTCGTCTTCTCTCGAATTTCTCGATCGATCATGGGCCACCCTTACGGTGTAAGTCCCAATCCTTTATGTACATATTTAGTTTTACTTGTACATACTCAAATTATCATTGTTAATATTCAAACGTAAACAAATTTCTTTCGTTTGTTTTCATTCGTTTGTCTATACGCCAAATCCATTGGTTCTAAAGAAAGAATTCTTACGGTAAAATTTCTTTTTGACCAATGGGCCTCCATCATGGTGTAACTCCCATAACATTCTTTTGTGTACATAATATTTCTTTGTACATATCAAATTCTTTTCAAAACACATACAAATTTTTATACATACATATACGAGATACTTCTTTTCAAATACTTTTTTATACATACATAATCGAGATACCTTTTCTGAATAAACTTCAATCTATCATTTTCGTTTCATCATACATTTTACTGAATACCATTGATTTTGAAAGAAGCATTATTCCTGTGGCTTTTTCAAATCAATGGGCCTCCCTATGGTGTAAGTCCCAACCATCCTATGTACATCCATCTTTACGTACGTACATAAATAGCTCGTTCGTGTACATATTCATTTCCTTGTACAGTACAAACTTGTAAATAATCAAGTTGCGCTCGTTTTAAGCGTTCGTTCACAAACACTTGTTTATATTTCATAAAGCTGCGTAAATAAACATCATGCATTGTTTATATTTCCTTCATAAACTCACGTGAATACATATCACACACACACACACTGTTTATACAATGTCTAGTCATAACATAACAATTAGACTAATCAATAGGTTCCCACAGTATAGCCTCCGCTTGGGCTTCATACAAGATAACTCATCCTCGGTTGAGTATAGCCTCGCTTGGGCTTCATACAAGACAATCCATCCCGCATGAGTTAAACCTCGCTTGGGCTTCATACAAGATATTTTTATCTCCAACGAGTTTAGCCTTCTCTTGGGCTTTGTACAAAACTCTCCCCACGAGTTAGCCTCGCTTAGGCTTCATATAAGACAATACTCCCTATTGAGTCACCTCCTCTTGGGCCGTTCAAAGAACTCCTCTTTGAGTTTAGCCTTCTCTTGGGCATCATACAATGAAAGAGACAGAAAATCTCTTAAAGACCTCTATTGGGCTTCAATACAAAGAATCACCCGAGCTAAGATAGAACCCTGAAAGGATGGTTTCCCGGTGAAATCACTTTCAAATTCCCCAGAGAGTAAAATTTCCCGGTGAAATTGCTCTTATTCAGAAAAGGATGATTTCTCGGTGAAATCCCTTTCAAACACAAAACCAGCCATACCCTATAGCTTCCTCTTGAGCTTCATACAAGGACCCTCGATGACCCTCGATGACCCTCGGAATGCCTCCTCTTGGGCTAACAATACAAGGACCCACGGGCTTCTTAAAAGCATCCCTTTAATCCAATCAATTTCTCCTCGAGATTTAGACATTTATCATCTCTATGGAAGAAGTATCTCATCTATCACATCACATACAAACAAAACTTTTCAAACTCTTTTCAAACTATTTTCAAACAAAAACATCTCTTAATTGTAAGTGGTAACGCTTGTACACTCAAGCAAAACACCCAATACTTACAGTTAAAAGATTCAATCACCTTTTTCAAACATCTTTCTTAAACATGTAAGTGGTAACGCTTGTACACTCAAGCAAAACACCTAATACTTACGATGAAAGATTTCAATCAACTTTTTCAAAATGTATGTGATGAAATAGATTAGATACATTTTTCATTAAGATGACATTTGTCTGTCTCTTACTAACATCCCGTTGCTTTCCACTAGCATAAGTGGGAACTACGATTGCTCTGACTTTCTCAACATCCTTTTAAGAATACGTAGGCACAAGGTCTCATCCTTGCCGAGCAAATTTCTATCTCTCTCAGACCAAACAAACCATAGAAACTTGTAGATCCGAGCTACAAATGCTCTGATTCCCACTAGGGGATATGTATGCAGAAGATCCACAGATCTTTGCGAGCACAATAATAACAAACACTAGAATCCCACATAATCTCTTTCTTAAAATCCAAGGAGAAAATTTCCCAATCATAGAAATAGCAATTAAAACACACAAACATATCAAGCGTATTCATATATAAAGATGTAGATAACTACATATATTTAGGGTGCTCCATCTATTCCTTTATATAACAATCCCCTTACTCGGAATCTCCCAATACGTTCGTCTAGTTTGCGCTAATCGTTCGCATACCAATATCAATTGAGGGTATTTGACTTTCCCTTTTCATAATCATCAAATCATCTTTCTTGTGTTGAAAATAATAAAGCTTGATGCTCGCGGCATCTTTATAAACAAATCAAAGATTTAAATCGTTGCGTGCGGAAGATCCGAACTCACGTTCGCATCCTCGGTAGCGTCACCTTTAGCAGGAAAAATGGCGACTCTGCTGGGAGTCTGTTGAAATTTTGATTTTTCAAGAAAGAAAGCAGCGTTACTCTTTTTCGAGAGCACCAAGCTTTTGTTTTCAAAAGAAAAGAAAGGGATAAGCTTTTATGTTTTGCATATATCATTTTTATTGTGTGTTTTGCGATTTCATACTCTAACCGTGTGGGATTATGTGGTGAGGTTGTCGTGCAGTGCTTCGGTGTTCTGAGACAGATAATATTTCAAAGAGAGTGTTGAGCACATATTATCGAGTAGAACACATTTCACGGATAAATAAGCCCTTAGAACTTAACCACGTTGATTCTTATCGTTGGCTTCATGCTCGTGACTTGAGCTTGCCGTGTGTATAACTACTAACCATGTTTGCGCATTCATGCATTCATTCATTCATTCAAAAACAAAAAAAAAAACAACTTCATTTCTCTTCCCATTTCCAAAGAATTTAGAGATTTTTCTTTGTAAAATATTTTAGGTTAGAGTGATTGATGTCAGAGGAAGATTCACCAAAGATACATTTTAGAATTCTGGCGTAGGAAAGTTAAAGAGTTAGCATCCTTGGTAGAAGATCCCTCGGTTTGACGCTATGGAACTCTTTTAACTCTTCTGAACGCTAACGTTGATGAAGGACTTCTCAAAACTTTCGTTCAGTTTTACAATCCAGTCTATCGTTGTTTAACTTTCCCTGATTATGAATTGATGCCTACTTTGGAAGAGTATGCGCATATCCTAGGTATCTCAGGATCAGACAAAGTGCCTTTCAATGGTTTGGAAGCCATTCCCAAGTCACCAGTCATTACAATGATGACTCACTTAAAGAAATCTGAGATAGACAAAAATCTAACTACCAGAGGAAAACTCTTAGGACTGACTTCAAAGTTCCTAATGGAGAAGGTTCTTAAATTCTCTCCAGCCGGTAGTATGGTAGCCTTTGAAGCTATTTTAGCTTTACTCCTCTATGGATTGGTGTTGTTTCCCAACGTCCCAAATTTCGTTGATATCAGCGCCATAAGGATCTTCGATTGGAAATCCGTTCCCTCTGCTTGGTGACACGTACGTCTCTATTCATCACAGGAATCGTCAAGGAGACGAAACTATCGTGTGTTGTGTACCTCTGTTTTTCAAATGGATTACCTCACACTTGCCTAAATCTCCTATCTTCCGAAAACAAAGGCAGTGGCATTGGTCAAGAAGACTCATGTCTCTTACAAACGACGATATCCATTGGTATACCTTGGCAGACAATGAGATGGAAATCATTGAGAGTTGTGGAGAATTTGCCAACGTACCTCTCATTGGTACGAAGGGAGGAATCAACTACAACCATTTCCTGGCAAGACGTCAACTCGGATACGCAAACTCTAGTAAACCTCGTGGTTTCACTGTAGAAAGTTACTTCTATCATGAAGGAGAGGATTCCCAGGGATTGAAGGCCAAAATGATCAAAGCTTGGCATCACATCCGAAGGAAAGAAAAAGGGAAGGCAAAGAATTGTGTAGCCATGAAACCTACACTTCTTGGGTAAAGAAAAGCGAAGGAATTTGAATGCCTTACGCTTATGAGGATCCCATGTTCTCAATCATTTCCAAATCAACAAATTTTCCGTTGAAGGGGAGAATACCAAGCCTTGACCAAGATAAGGTTTGAGAAAGAAGCTTTGGAAAACAAATTCCTTAAGACTAATCTTGAGAATGAGAAGCTCAAGAAGCAAGTCAAAGATCATGAAAAGGCGCTTTACTTCCGGGATGAATGGCTCATGGAGAAGATGAGAAGATTCGCGGAAGGATGGCCTTGATCAAAGATCGTCAAAGAAAGGAAAAGCTTGAGAAATGACAACCAGCGATCCGCTCCCAGCGAGTGGAAGAGAGTCATCAAGCTAAAAGCCGAAAAGCTGAACTAAAAGCTCGCTATGGAAAGGAAATCCACGAAGTTAAAACGCATCGAGCCTTTGGATCTTCATCAAGCGAGGACGTTTAATTAGTTCAATTTAGTTTGTAATTTTATCATTTATTTTATCATTCGTGTGAGCAATGCTCCAACAAAAACAATTGTTGTAATATTCTTCCATTTAATCAATAAATGTGTGTTGTTTATCATACCCCAAATTTTGACCTAATATACCACCTTACATTTGCATCATTGCATAACTAACGATTCGAGACAACATTAATCGGGTATAGCATTCACGAGGTCAAAATTAGGGTTTCATCAATTTTCATCGATTCAAGATCTAACCAATTAGGGTTTGAATTTTCTCATCTTATTTGATCTATCTTGATCAAAATATCCACCTCGATCATCGGATATCCATTTTCTCTCACGGATCGATCGAGGATCGACCAATTAGGGTTTTGATCGGGTGAGATTTCTCGACTTTTGAACAAGAAATAACTTTTTGGATAGAGATTGGTCATTATATCTTAGGTACAACATCTTGACCTAATTTACGGATTCAAAACATCACGAAGTTCACAGGCGTCCTCGATCGATTTGAAGCGTCGATGAAATTTCATCTGCATAGAAAAGTCAAACTTTGACTTTTGGTCAAATTTTCAAAACAAAACTTTTCCAACATCAAAATACTTCAAATGATCCATCATGATCATAAAAATCAAAAAATTTGAAAAGTCAACAAAAGTCAAAAGTTTTCATACTTAGAAATTTTTCTAAGTGTTGAAATTTCTCATTTTACCAAACTTCAAGCCATTTTTCACCTAGTTCCAATTGGAATTTGAAAAACTCAAAACATGAAAGTTGTAGCTTGTGGAAAGATCTTTCCAAAATGTCCAAGAACTCTCAAATCCATGGAGTCTAGCTATGTCTTTGAAATTGAAACATAAGGCTCCATGAAACTTGATTTTCAAAGATTCAAAACTTCAAATTATAGGTCATTTTGTGTTTTTCTCATTTAGACCACTTGCCACCTTGCCAAATTGAGTCATCAAACTGATAAACATCAGTGAGAAGTGATAATTGAAAGATTGGATCAAGTTGAATAATATCACACATGGTGAAAAAAGGAACCTTCCTTTTGCTTTACAAAGACTTTCTTGCCCTTAAGCTTTCTTTGAATCACCAAATGCCATGTCCTTCTTGCCTAACATTGCAGTCCTAATTGGCCTATAAAGGATCACATTTCAAGCCTAAATCAACACCAAAAACATTGCAAAGTCATGCTTCTCACTTCTTTCTTCAAAATCAAGTAACATAACCATTTTTGAGAAAACTTGCAATTTTCAAAATTCAATGAAAACATGATAAATTTTGGTGTCTAACATGTTTCATGATCATTATTAAACTTGTTCCAAACTTAAAATTAACTTGAACAAGGCTCGAAATCAAAATTGCATCTTATGCACATAAGCTTCAAAGCGCCATAACAATGCTGAAGCTTGGCTTGATTCCTTTGAGTTACGGCGAAAACACAATCCATATACATCATGGAGTTGATCCAAAACAAGAACAACAACACGTAAATCCATTAACCCCATTTTGAGTTTCACTTTGAATTGTTGTAGGTGGACTTGGCTGGAGTAATTGGAAAGGATTCAAGGCAAGCGGGCTATCATCACGACTTCCATACATGCGGATGAAGCTCGAATGATCAAGAAAGCGACAGCTGGAAACACTCTAGCATCGATTTCGATCCTCACTTTTCCAGGTATGCATATGAACTGTGATATCATGATTCCCTGCATCAATTGAAAAAAGCTCTTGGCCATTCTCTTTCTGCACCTAACACGATCATTAACCCTCAACAAAATCAAAGAATCATAAACTGTACATCATTTAATTTGAAATCTTAAGTTTAGGGTTCATCGCAATTTCCAAAAATTCAAACATGATAGACTTAAAATAAATGAAATTAACAAACACCATCATGTTCGTGATGAAAAACCGAGCAACTTTGATGTTTACATCATTGAATTTGGTTGAGAAACGAAGGTTTTGGATTGAATCAAAGAATCTGAAAATCAAAACCATAAACCCAGGCTGCGCGCGCGCGTGTTCTTGGTGTTCTTCAATTTTCAAATTTTTAAATAAGCCAATCGTATATCAACGCGTGTTCTGAGTCCACTAACACTCCAGCGCATTTGGTCTAGTGGTTGTCTGCTTGCCCTTAAGGTCTTCTTGCCACGCGTCCACCTCATGGTCATGGGTTCAACACCCATCAGGACCATTTTTTTTCCATTCTTTTTACAAACTTTCAATTTTTTCATGTTTTTTTATCAAACTTTCACAATTTTTTTGACCAATCAAAACTTCTCATTTTGAGATGATTTTTTAAACACTTGTCAATAAATACATCTATTTTGTGATAGTGCAAAAATTTTCAGAAAAAACTTTCATCTGATTAAATTTTAATCGAGCCGAAAACGACGTTCTGAACACTTTTCAAACCTCCTTTTAAGGTGAATTTTTCAAGTTTTCGACTTCCGATTTTTTTCAAAACTTTTCATAAATGAACCTCACATTTCAAAACATTTTCAAAACATTTCAAAACATTTTCAAAACATTTCAAAATCATTTTTCAAAACATTTCATCAAAACTTGCATCTTTTACCATGATCGATCCGATTTAAAACGATAAAACTGATTTCGTCTTCTCTCGAATTTCTCGATCGATCATGGGCCACCCTTACGGTGTAAGTCCCAATCCTTTATGTACATATTTAGTTTTACTTGTACATACTCAAATTATCATTGTTAATATTCAAACGTAAACAAATTTCTTTCGTTTGTTTTCATTCGTTTGTCTATACGCCAAATCCATTGGTTCTAAAGAAAGAATTCTTCTGAGTAAAATTTCTTTTTGACCAATGGGCCTCCATCATGGTGTAACTCCCATAACATTCTTTTGTGTACATAATATTTCTTTGTACATATCAAATTCTTTTCAAAACACATACAAATTTTTATCTGTACATAGCACAGATACTTCTTTTTCAAATACTTTTTTATACGTACATAATCGGATACCTTTGAATAAACTTCAATCTATCATTTCGTTTCATCTGTACATTTTACGAATACCATTGATTTTGAAAGAAGCATTATTCCACCTGTTTTCAAATCAATGGGCCTCCCTATGGTGTAAGTCGACCCTCCTATGTACATCCATCTTTACACGTACATAAATAGCTCGTTCGTGTACATATTCATTTCCTTGTACAGTACAAACTTGTAAATAATCAAGTTGCTCGTTTTAAGCGTTCGTTCACAAACACTTGTTTATATTTCATAAAGCTGCGTAAATAAACATCATGCATTGTTTATATTTCCTTCATAAACTCACAGTGAATACATATCACACACACACACACACTGTTTATACAACTGTCTAGTCATAACATAACAATTAGACTAATCAATAGGTTCCCACGATATAGCCTCCGCTTGGGCTTCATACAAGATAACTCATCCTCGGTTGAGTATAGCCTCCGCTTGGGCTTCATACAAGACAATCCATCCCAGCATGAGTTAAACCTCCGCTTGGGCTTCATACAAGATATTTTTATCTCAATGAGTTTAGCCTTCTCTTGGGCTTTGTACAAAGAAACTCTCCCCACGAGTTAGCCTCGCTTAGGCTTCATATAAGACAATACTCCCTATTGAGTCGACCTCCTCTTGGGCTTCGTTCAAAGAACTCCTCTTTGAGTTTAGCCTTCTCTTGGGCATCATACAATGAAAGAGCAGAAAATCTCTTAATGACCTCTATTGGGCTTCAATACAAAGAATCACCAGCTAAGATAGAACCACGAAGGATGGTTTCCCGGTGAAATCACTTTCAAATTCCCCAGAGAGTAAAATTTCCCGGTGAAATTGCTCTTATTCAGAAAAGGATGATTTCTCGGTGAAATCCCTTTCAAACACAAAACCAGCCATACCCTATAGCTTCCTCTTGAGCTTCATACAAGGACCCTCGATGACCCTCGGAATGCCTCCTCTTGGGCTAACAATACAAGGACCCACGGGCTTCTTAAAAGCATCCCTTTAATCCAATCAATTTCTCCTCGAGATTTAGACATTTATCATCTCTATGGAAGAAGTATCTCATCTATCACATCACATACAAACAAAACTTTTCAAAACTTTTCAAACTCTTTTCAAACTATTTTCAAACAAAAACATCTCTTAATTGTAAGTGGTAACGCTTGTACACTCAAGCAAAACACCCAATACTTACAGTTAAAAGATTCAATCACCTTTTTCAAACATCTTTCTTAAACATGTAAGTGGTAACGCTTGTACACTCAAGCAAAACACCTAATACTTACGATGAAAGATTTCAATCAACTTTTTCAAAATGTATGTGATGAAATAGATTAGATACATTTTTCATTAAGATGACATTTATGCATCTCTTACTAACATCCGTTGCTTTCCACTAGCATAAGTGGGAACTACGATTGCTACGACTTTCTCAACATCCTTTTAAGAATACGTGAGCCAAGGTCTCATCCTTGCCGAGCAAATTTCTATCTCTCTCAGACCAAACAAACCATAGAAACTTGTAGATCCGAGCTACAAATGCTCTGATTCCCACTAGGGGATATGTATGCAGAAGATCCACAGATCTTTGCGAGCACAATAATAACAAACACTAGAATCCCACATAATCTACTGTTTCTTAAAATCCAAAGGAGAAAATTTCCCAATCATAGAAATAGCAATTAAAACACACAAACATATCAAACGTATTCATATATAAAGATGTAGATAACTACATATATTTAGGGTGCTCCATCTATTCCCTTTATATAACAATCCCCCTTACTCAGAATCTCCCCAATACGTTACGTCTAGTTTGCGCTAATCGTTACGCATACCAATATCAATTGAGGGTATTTGACTTTCCCTTTTCATAATCATCAAATCATCTTTCTTGTGTTGAAAATAATAAAGCTTGATGCTCGGCATCTTTATAAACAAATCAAAGATTTAAATCGTTGCGTGCGGAAGATCCGAACTCACGTTCGCATCCTCGGTAGCGTCACCTTTGCGACGGGAAAAATGGCGACTCTGGGAGTCTGTTGAAATTTTGATTTTCAAGAAAAAAGCGTTACTGCTCGAGAGCACCAAGCTTTTGTTTTCAAAAGAAAGAAAGGGATAAGCTTTTATGTTTTGCATATATCTGTTTTCTTTATTGTGTGTTTTGCGATTTCATCGATGGAAAGAAATCTAACCAATTTAAGAAACATTTTAAAGATCTAGGTGGAGGTATTAATCGTGAGAAGTTCAATGCTTAAGTTAATATCTCCCTTCGATGGAGGTTGTCTTGGGGTATTGTGTTTAGCAATTATTTGCGAAGGCATTGCTTTCGAGGAAACTCGAGAAGTGGGTGTATAGAACACATAACCCATCCAGCCATTAGGATGTAGTGCGAGATTATTCGGTGTAAGCCTAGAGTAATTGTCATGCGAGACTACGATCGAGGCGAGTTTCTCTTGAAAAATATTATTGGACCATCGGTATTCAACAAATCCGATAATATTTCAAAGAGAGTGTTGAGCTGTATTATCGATAGAACTGTTTCACAGATAAATAAGCCCTTAGAACTTAACCACGTTGATTCTTATCGTTGGCTTCATGCTCGTGACTTCGAACGCTTGCCCGTGTGTATAACTACTAACCATGTTTGCCGCATTCATGCATTCATTCATTCATTCAAAAACAAAAAAAAAAACAACTTCATTTCTCTTCCCATTTCCAAAGAATTTAGAGATTTTTCTTTGTAAAATATTTTAGGTTAGAGTGATTGATGTCAGAGGAAGATTCACCAAAAGATACAGTTTTAGAATTCCTGACGTAGGAAAGTTAAAAGAGTTAGCATCCTTGGTAGAAGATCCCTCGGTTTGACGCTATGGAACTCTTTTAACTCTTCTGAACGCTAACGTTGATGAAGGACTTCTCAAAACTTTCGTTCAGTTTTACAATCCAGTCTATCGTTGTTTAACTTTCCCTGATTATGAATTGATGCCTACTTTGGAAGAGTATGCGCATATCCTAGGTATCTCAGTATCAGACAAAGTGCCTTTCAATGGTTTGGAAGCCATTCCCAAGTCACCAGTCATTACAATGATGACTCACTTAAAGAAATCGAGATAGACAAAATCTAACTACGGAGGAAAACTCTTAGGATGACTTCAAAGTTCCTAATGGAGAAGGTTCTTAAATTCTCTGCGTAGGTAGTATGGTAGCCTTTGAAGCTATTTTAGCTTTACTCCTCTATGGATTGGTGTTGTTTCCCAGCGTCCCAAATTTCGTTGATATCAACGCCATAAGGATCTTCGATTGGAAATCCGTTCCCTCTGCTTGGTGACACGTCGTCTCTATTCATCACGGGAATCGTCGAGGAGGCGGAACTATCGTGTGTTGTGTACCTCTGTTTTTCAAATGGATTACCACACTTGCCTAAATCTCCTATCTTCGCGAAAACAAAGGCAGTGGCATTGGTCAAGAAGACTCATGTCTCTTACAAGACGATATCCATTGGTATACCTTGGCGGACAATGAGATGGAAATCATTGAGAGTTGTGGAGAATTTGCCAGCGTACCTCTCATTGTGCGAAGGAGGAATCAACTACAACCCTTTCACGGCAAGGCGTCAACTCGGATCGCAAACTCTAGTAAACCTCTTGGTTTCAACTTGAAAGTTACTTCTATCATGAAGGAGAGGATTCCCGGGATTGAAGGCCAAAATGATCAAAGCTTGGCATCACATCAGAAGGAAAGAAAAGGGAAGGCAAAGAATTGTGTAGCCATGAAACCTACACTTCTTGGGTAAAGAAAAGAAGCGAAGGAATTTGAATGCCTTACGCTTATGAGGATCCATGTTCTCATCATTTCCAAATCAACAAATTTTCCGTTGAAGTGGGAGAATACCAAGAAGCCTTGACCAAGATAAGGTTTGAGAAAGAAGCTTTGGAAAACAAATTCCTTAAGACTAATCTTGAGAATGAGAAGCTCAAGCAAGTCAAAGATCATGAAAAGGCGCTTTACTTCCGGGATGAATGGCTCATGGAGAAAGATGAGAAGATTCGCGGGAAGGATGGCGATCAAAGATCGTCAAAGAAAGGAAAAGAAAGCTTGAGGAAATGACAACCGCGATCCGCTCCCAGCGAGTGGAAGAGAGTCATCGACAAGCTAAAAGCAGAAAGCTGAACTAAAAGCTCGCTATGGAAAGGAAATCCACGAAGTTAAAAGTGCATCGAAGCCTTTGGATCTTCATCCAAGCGAGGGCGTTTAATTAGTTCAATTTAGTTTGTAATTTTATCATTTATTTTATCATTCGTGTGAGCAATGCTCCAACAAAAACAATTGTTGTAATATTCTTCCATTTAATCAATAAATGTGTGTTGTTTACATCATACCCCAAATTTTGACCTAATATACCACCTTACATTTGCATCATTGCATAACTATGATTCGAACAACATTAATCGGGTATAGCATTCACGGGTCAAAATTAGGGTTTCATCGATTTTCATCGATTCAAGATCTAACCAATTAGGGTTTGAATTTTTCTCATCTTATTTGATCTATCTTGATCAAAATATCCACCTCGATCATCGGATATCCATTTTCTCTCACGGATCGATCGAGGATCGACCAATTAGGGTTTGATCGGGAGATTTCTCGACTTTTGAACAAGAAATAACTTTTTGGATAGAGATTGGTCATTATATCTTAGGTACAACATCTTGACCTAATTTACGGATTCAAAACATCACGAAGTTCAGGCGTCCTCGATCGATTTGAAGCGTCGATGAAATTTCATCTGCATAGAAAAGTCAAACTTTGACTTTTGGTCAAATTTTCAAAACAAAACTTTTCCAACATCAAAATACTTCAAATGATCCATCATGATCATAAAAATCAAAAATTTGAAAAGTCAACAAAAGTCAAAAGTTTTCATACTTAGAAATTTTTCTAAGTGTTGAAATTTCTCATTTTTACCAAACTTCAAGCCATTTTTTCACCTAGTTCCAATTGGAATTTGAAAAAACTCAAAACATGAAAGTTGTAGCTTGTGGAAAGATCTTTCCAAAATGTCCAAGAACTCTCAAATCCATGGAGTCTAGCTATGTCTTTGAAATTGAAACATAAGGCTCCATGAAACTTGATTTTCAAAGATTCAAAACTTCAAATTATAGGTCATTTTGTGTTTTTCTCATTTAGACCACTTGCCACCTTGCCAAATTGAGTCATCAAACTGATAAACATCAGTGAGTGATAATTGAAAGATTGGATCAAGTTGAATAATATCACACATGGTGAAAAAAGGAACCTTCCTTTTGCTTTACAAAAGACTTTCTTGCCCCTTAAGCTTTCTTTGAATCACCAAATGCCATGTCCTTCTTGCCTAACATTGCAGTCCTAATTGGCCTATAAAAGGATCACATTTCAAGCCTAAATCAACACCAAAAACATTGCAAAGTCATGCTTCTCACTTCTTTCTTCAAAATCAAGTAACATAACCATTTTTGAGAAAACTTGCAATTTTCAAAATTCAATGAAAACATGATAAATTTTGGTGTCTAACATGTTTCATGATCATTATTAAACTTGTTCCAAACTTAAAATTAACTTGAACAAGGCTCGAAATCAAAAATTGCATCTTATGCACATAAGCTTCCAAAACTGCCATAACAATCGAAACTGAAGCTTGGCTTGATTCCTTTGAGTTACGGCGACCAAACAATCCATATACATCATGGAGTTGATCCAAAACAAGAACAACAACACGTAAATCCATTAACCCCATTTTGAGTTTCACTTTGAATTGTTGTAGGTGGACTTGGCTGGAGTAATTGGAAAGGATTCAAGGCAAGCGAGGCTATCATCACGACTTCCATACATGGAGTGAAGCTCGAATGATCAAGAAAGCGACAGCTGGAAACACTCTAGCATCGATTTCGATCCTCACTTTTCGGTATGCATATGAGCTGTGATATCATGATTCCTGCATCAATTGAAAAAAGCTCTTGGCCATTCTCTTTACGCACCTAACACGATCATTAACCCTCAACAAAATCAAAGAATCATAAAGCGTACATCATTTAATTTGAAATCTTAAGTTTAGGGTTCATCGCAATTTCAAAAATTCAAACATGATAGACTTAAAATAAATGAAATTAACAAACACCATCATGTTCGTGATGAAAAACCGAGCAACTTTGATGTTTACATCATTGAATTTGGTTGAAAGCGAAGGTTTTGGATTGAATCAAAGAATCGAAAATCAAAACCATAAACCAGTTGTGCGTGTTCTTGGTGTTCTTCAATTTTCAAATTTTAAATAAGCCAATCGTATATCAGCGTGTTACGAGTCCACTAACACTCCAGCGCATTTGGTCTAGTGGTTGTGCTTGCCCTTAAGGTCTTCTTGCCACGCGTCCACCTCATGGTCATGGGTTCAACACCCATCGGGACCATTTTTTCCATTCTTTTACAAACTTTCAATTTTTCATGTTTTTTATCAAACTTTCACAATTTTTTGACCAATCAAAACTTCTCATTTTGAGATGATTTTTAAACACTTGTCAATAAATACATCTATTTTGTGATAGTGCAAAATTTTCAAAAAACTTTCATCGATTAAATTTTAATCGGCGAAAGGGCGTTACGAACACTTTTCAAACCTCCTTTTAAGGTGAATTTTCAAGTTTTCGACTTCGATTTTTCAAAACTTTTCATAAATGAACCTCACATTTCAAAACATTTTCAAAACATTTCAAAACATTTTCAAAACATTTCAAAATCATTTTCAAAACATTTCATCAAAACTTGCATCTTTTACCATGATCGATCCGATTTAAAACGATAAAACTGATTTCGTCTTCTCTCGAATTTCTCGATCGATCATGGGCCACCCTTACGGTGTAAGTCCCAATCCTTTATGTACATATTTAGTTTTACTTGTACATACTCAAATTATCATTGTTAATATTCAAACGTAAACAAATTTCTTTCGTTTGTTTTCATTCGTTTGTCTATACGCCAAATCCATTGGTTCTAAAGAAAGAATTCTTCTGAGTAAAATTTCTTTTTGACCAATGGGCCTCCATCATGGTGTAACTCCCATAACATTCTTTTGTGTACATAATATTTCTTTGTACATATCAAATTCTTTTCAAAACACATACAAATTTTATACATACATATACGGATACTTCTTTTCAAATACTTTTTATACATACATGTCTGATACCTTTTCTGAATAAACTTCAATCTATCATTTCGTTTCATCATACATTTTACACTGAATACCATTGATTTTGAAAGAAGCATTATTCCTGTGAATTTTCAAATCAATGGGCCTCCCTATGGTGTAAGTCCCACCATCCTATGTACATCCATCTTTACATGCGTACATAAATAGCTCGTTCGTGTACATATTCATTTCCTTGTACAGTACAAACTTGTAAATAATCAAGTTGCGCTCGTTTTAAGCGTTCGTTCACAAACACTTGTTTATATTTCATAAAGCTGTAAATAAACATCATGCATTGTTTATATTTCCTTCATAAACTCACGTGAATACATATCACACACACACACTGTTTATACAATGTCTAGTCATAACATAACAATTAGACTAATCAATAGGTTCCCACAGTATAGCCTCCGCTTGGGCTTCATACAAGATAACTCATCCTCGGTTGAGTATAGCCTCCGCTTGGGCTTCATACAAGACAATCCATCCCACATGAGTTAAACCTCGCTTGGGCTTCATACAAGATATTTTTATCTCCAACGAGTTTAGCCTTCTCTTGGGCTTTGTACAAAGAAACTCTCCCCGAGTTAGCCTCGCTTAGGCTTCATATAAGACAATACTCCCTATTGAGTCGACCTCCTCTTGGGCTTCGTTCAAAAGAACTCCTCTTTGAGTTTAGCCTTCTCTTGGGCATCATACAATGAAAGAGCGAAAATCTCTTAAGCGACCTCTATTGGGCTTCCATACAAAGAATCACCAGCTAAGATAGAACCCTGAAAGGATGGTTTCCCGGTGAAATCACTTTCAAATTCCCCAGAGAGTAAAATTTCCCGGTGAAATTGCTCTTATTCAGAAAAGGATGATTTCTCGGTGAAATCCCTTTCAAACACAAAACCAGCCATACCCTATAGCTTCCTCTTGAGCTTCATACAAGGACCCTCGATGACCCTCGATGACCCTCGGAATGCCTCCTCTTGGGCTAACAATACAAGGACCCACGGGCTTCTTAAAAGCATCCCTTTAATCCAATCAATTTCTCCTCGAGATTTAGACATTTATCATCTCTATGGAAGAAGTATCTCATCTATCACATCACATACAAACAAAACTTTTCAAACTCTTTTCAAACTATTTTCAAACAAAAACATCTCTTAATTGTAAGTGGTAGCTTGTACACTCAAGCAAAACACCCAATACTTACAGTTAAAAGATTCAATCACCTTTTTCAAACATCTTTCTTAAACATGTAAGTGGTAACGCTTGTACACTCAAGCAAAACACCTAATACTTACGATGAAAGATTTCAATCAACTTTTTCAAAATGTATGTGATGAAATAGATTAGATACATTTTCATTAAGATGACATTTATCATCTCTTACTAACATCCGTTGCTTTCCACTAGCATAAGTGGGAACTACGATTGCTCGACTTTCTCAACATCCTTTTAAGAATACGTGAGGCACAAGGTCTCATCCTTGCCGAGCAAATTTCTATCTCTCGGACCAAACAAACCATAGAAACTTGTAGATCAGAGCTACAAATGCTCGATTCCACTAGGGGATATGTATCGAGAAGATCCACGGATCTTTGCGAGCACAATAATAACAAACACTAGAATCCCACATAATCTGTTTCTTAAAATCCAAGGGAAAATTTCCCAATCATAGAAATAGCAATTAAAACACACAAACATATCAAGCGTATTCATATATAAAGATGTAGATAACTACATATATTTAGGGTGCTCCATCTATTCCTTTATATAACAATCCCCTTACAGAATCTCCCCGATCGTTCGTCTAGTTTGCGCTAATCGTTCGCATACCAATATCAATTGAGGGTATTTGACTTTCCCTTTTCATAATCATCAAATCATCTTTCTTGTGTTGAAAATAATAAAGCTTGATGCTCGGCATCTTTATAAACAAATCAAAGATTTAAATCGTTGCGTGCGGAAGATCCGAACTCACGTTCGCATCCTCGAGCGTCACCTTTTGAGCAGGAAAAATGGCGACTCTGCTGGGAGTCTGTTGAAATTTTGATTTTCAAGAAAAAGCGTTATCGCTCGAGAGCACCAAGCTTTTGTTTTCAAAAGAAAAAAGGGATAAGCTTTTATGTTTTGCATATATCATTTTTCTTTATTGTGTGTTTTGCGATTTCATCGATGGAAAGAAATCCTAACCGATTTAAAACATTTTAAAGATCTAGGTGGAGGTATTAATCGTGAGAAGTTCAATGCTTCGAGTTAATATCTCCTCGATGGAGGTTGTCTTGGGGTATTGTGTTTAGCAATTATTTGAAGGCATTGCTTTCGAGGAAACTCGAGAGTGGGCTATAGAACACATAACCCATCAGCCATTAGGATGTAGTGCGAGAGATTATTCGGTGTAAGCCTAGAGTAATTGTCATGCGAGATTCGATCGGCGAGTTTCTCTTGAAAAATATTATTGGACCATCGGTATTCAACAAATCCGATAATATTTCAAAGAGGTGTTGAGCTGTATTATCGATAGAACTGTTTCACGGATAAATAAGCCCTTAGAACTTAACCACGTTGATTCTTATCGTTGGCTTCATGCTCGTGACTTGACGCTTGCCGTGTGTATAACTACTAACCATGTTTGCCGCATTCATGCATTCATTCATTCATTCAAAAAAAAAAAACAACTTCATTTCTCTTCCCATTTCAAAGAATTTAGAGATTTTCTTTGTAAAATATTTTAGGTTAGAGTGATTGATGTCGGAGGAAGATTCACCAAAGATACAGTTTAGAATTCCTAACGTAGGAAAGTTAAAGAGTTAGCATCCTTGGTAGAAGATCCCTCGGTTTGAAAAATGCTATGGAACTCTTTTAACTCTTACGAGCTAACGTTGATGAAGGACTTCTCAAAACTTTCGTTCGATTTACAATCCGATCTATCGTTGTTTAACTTTCCACGATTATGAATTGATGCCTACTTTGGAAGAGTATCGCATATCCTAGGTATCTCGATGTCGGACAAAGTGCCTTTCAATGGTTTGGAAGCCATTCCCAAGTCACCGATCATTACAATGATGACTCACTAAAAAATCGAGATAGACAAAATCTAACTACGGAGGAAAACTCTTAGGGTGACTTCAAAGTTCCTAATGGAGAAGGTTCTTAAATTCTCTGCGGTAGTATGGTAGCCTTTGAAGCTATTTTAGCTTTACTCCTCTATGGATTGGTGTTGTTTCCCAACGTCCCAAATTTCGTTGATATCAACGCCATAAGGATCTTCGATTGGAAATCCGTTCCCTCTGCTTGGTGACACGTCGTCTCTATTCATCACGGGAATCGTCAAGGAGGCGGAACTATCGTGTGTTGTGTACCTCTGTTTTCAAATGGATTACCTCACACTTCTCTCTCCATGAAAACAAAGGCGAGTGGCATTGGTCAAGAAGACTCATGTCTCTTACAAGCGATATCCATTGGTATACCTTGGCGGACAATGAGATGGAAATCATTGAGAGTTGTGGAGAATTTGCCAGCGTACCTCTCATTGAGTGCGAAGGGAGGAATCAACTACAACCCTTTCACGGCAAGGCGTCAACTCGGATAAACTCTAGTAAACCTCTTGGTTTCATGTGAAAGTTACTTCTATCATGAAGGAGAGGATTCCCGGATTGAAGGCCAAAATGATCAAAGCTTGGCATCACATCGAAGGAAAGAAAAGGGAAGGCAAAGAATTGTGTAGCCATGAAACCTACACTTCTTGGGTAAAAAGAAGCGAAGGAATTTGAATGCCTTACGCTTATGAGGATCCATGTTCTCGATCATTTCCAAATCAACAAATTTTCCGTTGAAGTGGGAGAATACCAAGAAGCCTTGACCAAGATAAGGTTTGAGAAAGAAGCTTTGGAAAACAAATTCCTTAAGACTAATCTTGAGAATGAGAAGCTCAAGAAGCAAGTCAAAGATCATGAAAAGGCGCTTTACTTCGGGATGAATGGCTCATGGAGAAGATGAGAAGATTCGCGGAAGGATGGCCTTGATCAAAGATCGTCAAAGAAAGGAAAAGCTTGAGGAAATGACAACGGTGGTCCCGCTCCCGAGTGGAAGAGTCATCACAAGCTAAAAGCGAGAAAGCTGAACTAAAAGCTCGCTATGGAAAGAAATCACGAAGTTAAAGCATCAGCCTTTGGATCTTCATCCGACGAGGACGTTTAATTAGTTCAATTTAGTTTGTAATTTTATCATTTATTTTATCATTCGTGTGAGCAATGCTCCAACAAAAAACAATTGTTGTAATATTCTTCCATTTAATCAATAAATGTGTGTTGTTTCTGTCATACCCCAAATTTTGACCTAATATACCACCTTACATTTGCATCATTGCATAACTAACAGTTCAGACAACATTAATCGGGTATAGCATTCACAGGTCAAAATTAGGGTTTCATCAGATTTTCATCTGATTCAAGATCTAACCAATTAGGGTTTGAATTTTTCTCATCTTATTTGATCTATCTTGATCAAAATATCCACCTCTGATCATCAGATATCCATTTTCTCTCACAGATCAATCGAGGATCGACCAATTAGGGTTTTGATCGGGCGTGAGATTTCTCTGACTTTTTGAACAAGAAATAACTTTTTTGGATAGAGATTGGTCATTATATCTTAGGTACAACATCTTGACCTAATTTCTGGATTCAAAACATCACAGAAGTTCACAGACGTCCTCAGTCAATTTCAGAAACGTCTGATGAAATTTCATCTGCATAGAAAAGTCAAACTTTGACTTTTGGTCAAATTTTTCAAAACAAAACTTTTTCCAACATCAAAATACTTCAAATGATCCATCATGATCATAAAAAATCAAAGAATTTGAAAAGTCAACAAAAAGTCAAAAGTTTTCATACTTAGAAATTTTTCTAAGTGTTGAAATTTCTCATTTTTACCAAACTTCAAGCCATTTTTTCACCTAGTTCCAATTGGAATTTGAAAAAACTCAAAACATAAAGTTGTAGCTTGTGGAAAGATCTTTCCAAAATGTCCAAGAACTCTCAAATCCATGGAGTCTAGCTATGTCTTTGAAATTGAAACATAAGGCTCCATGAAACTTGATTTTCAAAGATTCAAAACTTCAAATTATAGGTCATTTTGTGTTTTCTCATTTAGACCACTTGCCACCTTGCCAAATTGAGTCATCAAACTGATAAACATCAGTGAGAAGTGATAATTGAAAGATTGGATCAAGTTGAATAATATCACACATGGTGAAAAAAGGAACCTTCCTTTTGCTTTACAAAAGACTTTCTTGCCCCTTAAGCTTTCTTTGAATCACCAAATGCCATGTCCTTTTGCCTAACATTGCAGTCCTAATTGGCCTATAAAAGGATCACATTTCAAGCCTAAATCAACACCAAAAACATTGCAAAGTCATGCTTCTCACTTCTTTCTTCAAAATCAAGTAACATAACCATTTTTGAGAAAACTTGCAATTTTCAAAATTCAATGAAAACATGATAAATTTTGGTGTCTAACATGTTTCATGATCATTATTAAACTTGTTCCAAACTTAAAATTAACTTGAACAAGGCTGGAAATCAAAATTGCATCTTATGCGCATAAGCTTCAAAGCGCCATATGATGAAGCTGAAGCTTGGCTTGATTCCTTTGAGTTACGAGCGACCAAACCTGATCCATATACATCATGGAGTTGATCCAAGAACAACAACACAAATCCATTAACCCCATTTTCGAGTTTCACTTTGAATTGATTGTGGGTGGACTTGGCTGGAGTAATTGGAAAGGATTCAAGGCAGCGAGGCTATCATCACGACTTCCATACATGCGAGTGGCTCGAATGATCAAAAGCGATGGAAACACTCTAGCATCGATTTCGATCCTCACTTTTCGGTATGCATATGAGCGTGATATCATGATTCCCTGCATCAATTGAAAAAAGCTCTTGGCCATTCTCTTTACACCTAACACGATCATTAACCCTCAACAAAATCAAAGAATCATAAAGCGTACATCATTTAATTTGAAATCTTAAGTTTAGGGTTCACGCGATTTCAAAATTCAAACATGATAGACTTAAAATAAATGAAATTAACAAACACCATCATGTTCGTGATGAAAAACCGAGCAACTTTGATGTTTACATCATTGAATTTGGTTGAGAAGCGAAGATTTTGGATTGAATCAAAGAATCGAAAATCAAAACCATAAACCCAGTGCTTGTGCGTGTTCTTGGTGTTCTTCAATTTTCAAATTTTAAATAAGCCAATCGTATATCAGCGTGTTACGAGTCCACTAACACTCCAGCGCATTTGGTCTAGTGGTTGTGCTTGCCCTTAAGGTCTTCTTGCCACGCGTCCACCTCATGGTCATGGGTTCGACACCCATCGGGACCATTTTTTCCATTCTTTTACAAACTTTCAATTTTTCATGTTTTTTATCAAACTTTCACAATTTTTTGACCAATCAAATCTTCTCATTTTGAGATGATTTTTAAACACTTGTCAATAAATACATCTATTTTGTGATAGTGCAAAATTTTCAGAAAAACTTTCATCGATTAAATTTTAATCGAGGCAAAGCGTTACGAACACTTTTCAAACCTCCTTTTAAGGTGAATTTTCAAGTTTTCGACTTCGATTTTTTCAAAACTTTTCATAAATGAACCTCACATTTCAAAACATTTTCAAAACATTTCAAAACATTTTCAAAACATTTCAAAATCATTTTTCAAAACATTTCATCAAAACTTGCATCTTTTACCATGATCGATCCGATTTAAAACGATAAAACTGATTTCGTCTTCTCTCGAATTTCTCGATCGATCATGGGCCACTTACGTGTAAGTCCCAATCCTTTATGTACATATTTAGTTTTACTTGTACATACTCAAATTATCATTGTTAATATTCAAACGTAAACAAATTTCTTTCGTTTGTTTTCATTCGTTTGTCTATACGCCAAATCCATTGGTTCTAAAGAAAGAATTCTTCTGAGTAAAATTTCTTTTTGACCAATGGGCCTCCATCATGGTGTAACTCCCATAACATTCTTTTGTGTACATAATATTTCTTTGTACATATCAAATTCTTTTCAAAACACATACAAATTTTTATCATACATATACGGATACTTCTTTTCAAATACTTTTTATACGTACATAATCTGGATACCTTTTCTGAATAAACTTCAATCTATCATTTTCGTTTCATCTGTACATTTTGAATACCATTGATTTTGAAAGAAGCATTATTCCTGTGAAATTTTCAAATCAATGGGCCTCCCTATAGTGTAAGTCCCAACCCTCCTATGTACATCCATCTTTACATACGTACATAAATAGCTCGTTCGTGTACATATTCATTTCCTTGTACAGACAAACTTGTAAATAATCAAGTTGCGCTCGTTTTAAGCGTTCGTTCACAAACACTTGTTTATATTTCATAAAACTGCGTAAATAAACATCATGCATTGTTTATATTTCCTTCATAAACTCCTGTGAATACATATCACACACACACTGTTTATACAACTGTCTAGTCATAACATAACAATTAGACTAATCAATAGGTTCCCACAGTATAGCCTCCGCTTGGGCTTCATACAAGATAACTCATCCTCAGTTGAGTATAGCCTCCGCTTGGGCTTCATACAAGACAATCCATCCCGGCATGAGTTAAACCTCGCTTGGGCTTCATACAAGATATTTTTATCTCCAACAGAGTTTAGCCTTCTCTTGGGCTTTGTACAAAGAAACTCTCCCCACAGAGTTAGCCTCCGCTTAGGCTTCATATAAGACAATACTCCCCTATTGAGTCAGCCTCCTCTTGGGCTTCGTTCAAAAGAACTCCTCTTTGAGTTTAGCCTTCTCTTGGGCATCATACAATGAAAGAGACAGAAAATCTCTTAAGACCTCTATTGGGCTTCAATACAAAGAATCACCAGCTAAGATAGAACCACGAAAGGATGGTTTCCGGTGAAATCACTTTCAAATTCCCAGAGTAAAATTTCCGGTGAAATTGCTCTTATTGAGAAAAGGATGATTTCTCGGTGAAATCCTTTCAAACCAAAACCGACCATACCTAGCTTCCTCTTGAGCTTCATACAAGGACCCTCGATGACCCTCGATGACCCTCGGAATGCCTCCTATTGGGCTAACAATACAAGGACCCACGGGCTTCTTAAAAGCATCCCTTTAATCCAATCAATTTCTCCTCGAGATTTAGACATTTATCATCTCTATGGAAGAAGTATCTCATCTATCACATCACATACAAACAAAACTTTTCAAAACTTTTCAAACTCTTTTCAAACTATTTTCAAACAAAAACATCTCTTAATTGTAAGTGGTAACGCTTGTACACTCAAGCAAAACACCCAATACTTACAGTTAAAAGATTCAATCACCTTTTTCAAACATCTTTCTTAAACATGTAAGTGGTAACGCTTGTACACTCAAGCAAAACACCTAATACTTACGATGAAAGATTTCAATCAACTTTTTCAAAATGTATGTGATGAAATAGATTAGATACATTTTTCATTAAGATGACATTTATACATCTCTTACTAACATCCCGTTGCTTTCCACTAGCATAAGTGGGAACTACGATTGCTCTGACTTTCTCAACATCCTTTTAAGAATACGTAGGCACAAGGTCTCATCCTTGCCGAGCAAATTTCTATCTCTCTCAGACCAAACAAACCATAGAAACTTGTAGATCCGAGCTACAAATGCTCTGATTCCCACTAGGGGATATGTATGCAGAAGATCCACAGATCTTTGCGAGCACAATAATAACAAACACTAGAATCCCACATAATCTCATTTCTTAAAATCCAAAGGAGAAAATTTCCCAATCATAGAAATAGCAATTAAAACACACAAACATATCAAACGTATTCATATATAAAGATGTAGATAACTACATATATTTAGGGTGCTCCATCTATTCCCTTTATATAACAATCCCCCTTACTCAGAATCTCCCCAATACGTTACGTCTAGTTTGCGCTAATCGTTACGCATACCAATATCAATTGAGGGTATTTCAGCTTTCCCCTTTTTCATAATCATCAAATCATCTTTCTTGTGTTGAAAATAATAAAGCTTGATGCTCGCGGCATCTTTATAAACAAATCAAAAGATTTAAATCGTTGCGTGCGGAAGATCCGAACTCACGTTCGCATCCTCGGTAGCGTCACCTTTGAGACAGGAAAAATGGCGACTCTGGGGAATCTGTTGAAACTTTGATTTTTCAAAAAAGCAGCGTTACTACGCGAGCACCAAGCTTTTTGTTTTCAAAAGAAAATAAAGGGATAAGCTTTATATATTGCATATATCTTTTTCTTTATTGTGTGTTTTGCGATTTCACTTGATGGAAAGAAATCCTAACCATTTAAGAAACATTTTAAGATCTAGGTGGAGGTATTATCGTGGCGATTCAATGCTTTCGAAGTTAATATTTCCTTGATGGAGGTTGTCTTGAGGATATTGTGTTTAGCAAGTAATTGTAAATTTGTATTTTGGAGAACTTAAGAAGGTGGTGTATAGAACACATAAACCATCACGGCCATTAGGATGTAGTGCGAGATTATTCGGGTGTAAGCCTAGACTAATTGTCATGCGATACTACGATCGGGCGTTTCTCTTGAAAATATTATTGGACCATCAGTATTCAACAAATCCAATAATGTTTTGAAGGGAGTGTTGAGCTGTATTATCGATAGAACCGATTCACGGATGAATAAGCCCATAGAACTTAACCACGTTGATTCTTATTGTTGGCTTCATGCTCGTGACTTGAGCGCTTTCCGTGTGTATAACTACTAACCATGTTTGCTGCATTCATGCATTCATTCATTCATTCAAAAAAAAAAAAAAAACTTCTTCATTTCTCTTTCCATTTCAAAGAATTTAGAGATTTTCTTTGTAAAATATTTTAGGTTAGAGTGATGGGCGTCGGAGGAAGATTCACCAAGATCGGTTTTAGAATTCACGGCGTAGGAAAGTTGAAAGAGTTAGCATCCTTGGTAGAAGATCCCTCGGTTTGAAAGCGCTATGGAACTCTTTAACTCTTACGAGCATAACGTCGATGAAGGACTTCTCAAAACCTTCGTTCAATTCTACGATCCAGTCTATCGCTGTTTCCCTGATTATCAGTTGATGCCTACTTTGGAAGAGTATGCGCATATCCTAGGAATCTCAGTATCAGACAAAGTGTCTTTCAATGGTTTGGAAGCCATTCCCAAGTCACAAGTCATTGCAACAATGACTCATTTAAAGAAATATGAGATAGACAAAAACCTAACTACCAGAGGAAAACTCTTAGGACTAACTTCAAAGTTCCTAATGGAGAAGGCTCTCAAGTTCTCTGAAGCCGGTAGTATGGTAGCCTTTGAAGCTATTTTAGCTTTACTCCTCTATGGATTGGTGTTGTTTCCCAACGTCCCAAATTTCGTTAATATCAACGCCATAAGGATCTTTCTGATTGGAAATCCTGTTCCTACCCTGCTTGGTGATACTTACGTCTCTATTCATCATAGGAATTGTCAAGGAGACGGAACTATCGTGTGTTGTGTACCTCTGTTTTTCAAATGGATTGTCTCACACCTGCCTAAATCTCTATCTTCGCGAAAACAAAGGCAGTGGCATTGGTCGAGAAGACTCATGTCTCTTACAAGCAGCGATATCCATTGGTATACCTTGGCAAACAATGAGATGGAAATCATTGAGAGCTGTGGAGAATTTGCCAGCGTACCTCTCATTAGTACGAGAGGGAATCAACTACAACCCATTCCTAGCAAAGCGTTAGCTCGGATCAAATTACGGTAAACCTCCGGTTTCTTGTAGAAAGCTACTTATCATGAAGGAGAGGATTCCCAGGATTGAAGGCTAGGATGATCAAAGCTTGGCATCACATCGAAAGAAAGGAAAAGGTAAGGCAAAAATTGTGTAGCCATGAAACCTACACTTCTTGGATAAAGAAAAGAGCGAAGGAATTTGAATGCCTTAAACATGAGGATCCATGTTCTCGATCGCTTCAAATCGACAAATTTTCCGTTGAAGTGGGGAGAATACCAAGCCTTGACCAAGATAAGGTTTGAGAAAGAAGTTTTGGAAAGCAAATTCCTTAAGACTAACCTTGAGAATGAGAAGCTCGAGAAGCAAGTCAAAGATCATGAAAAAGGCGCTACTTCGGGATGAATGGCTCATGGAGAAAGATGAGAAGATTCGCGAGCGATAGCGCCATCCAAATCGTCAAGGAAAGGAAAAGAAATCTCGAGAAATGACAACCAAAGCCTGCTCCAGCAGTGGAAGAGAGTCATTAGGTGGCAGAAAGCCAAACTAAAAGCTCACTATGGGAAGGAAATCCACGGAACGCATCAAGCCTTTGGATCATCATCAAGCGAAGGCGTTTAATTAGTTCAATTTAGTTTGTAATTTTATCATTTATTTTATCATTTGTGGAACAATGCTCAACAAAAAAAACAATTGTTGTAATCTTCCTTCATTAATCAATAAAATTAGTGTTTTCCATCCAAATATTTGCGAAATATCTCGTTTAAGCGTAAATTCTTTGGAAATTTCTTTTCTTTACAATCATATTCATGCATCATACTTTGAATTTAAGTCTATCATCTAGAGTCTAATCATTCCACAGTTTTGAGCTGTCTATTTCGAGATAGAAAAATTGTCAAGTTCGCGTCTTAGAGTTTCGACGCGTCCATGACCAACTCGAGCGTCGATACGGATCAAAAGAAGAAAAGTAATGGAGAATTTTGAGCAAGAAAGCGTTGAACTCCGTAGTCACGGTAACTACACTACAAGAAGAAGTGGAGACTCACATCTTTGGTCAACTCGCACCCACAGTACAAAATCAACAAGTAGCATCGGCGGTCAAAACCAGCGACGAGAGGATACTACTACTCGATTTGGTATCACGGTCGATAGTTCACCTTCGGCATGCCGGAGGGCTATCCATGGGAATGCCTTTTAACCGGCATTGGGTTCGCCAACCGACTTCTCAAACAACCTCGCTTGAAATACCTACTTTGCGACAAAATGCTACGTTCACTCCACGTGGAATAACTTTCCACAGTAACAATGTCGGTTTCTCAACCGATCATGTTGAACTCGACACGTAGTGCCGCTACCACAGACGAAAAGTTCATCACACTCCGAGAAATAACACGACGCTCGTGGTTCAATGGAGAATCTCCGAGAACAACTCCTCAAAATGCGACTTGAGATAAAAAGCGATTCGAGGAAAGAATTGTTTGGAAAACGCCGGGATCTATGCTTAGTTCCTCGCGTAAAATACCGCAAAATTCAAAGTCGACTTTGAAAAGTACAAAGAAACTCACATAAAGTCATCTCACGATGTATGCCGGAAAATGTCGTACAATGAGGATCATCGATTCTTTGATCCATTACTTCGAGACGTCTCACGGTGCCGCCTTTGAAGTGGTATATGGGTTTAGACAGCACGAATATCCAAACATTCAACGACCTAGGCAAAGCCTTTATCCACAATACAAATTCAACTAGGATATGGCTCACGATAGGGATCAACTCCGCTCCATGTCTCAAAAGAAGAGACATTCAAGGAATATCTTAGCGATGGAGAAATTACTGCCCAGTCAACCCGCCCTTGGAAGAAAGAGATGACTAAGGTATTCTTGAATACTCTAAACTCATTCTACTATGGCGAATGATCGCTAAGCGCTCCGGAGACTTCAACGAAATAGTAAGCATGGGAATGCGACTAGAAGAAGGGTTCGGACGGGACGTCTAACCAAGGAAGTAGGATCTTCTAGTAATACCAAGAAAGTTTGAACAGGTTTCCCAGGAAAAAGAACATGGCGTAGGAATGGTATCCAGAAACCACGTAAAATGTCATCCAACAACGACAAGTAGCTGCCATAGCACCCTCATCAACCTGACTCAATGCTCCGCAATTTCAACAAAATCAACAAACTCAATGACCTCGACAACGAGCTCGGCGTTTCACAACAAAACCGTCGCCTCGGGTCACTCGATTCGACCCATTCCCGCGTACCAGAACTTTACCTACGCGCATAGAAAGAACACAATCTGAACAAGGTTACCACCTCCGGTCCACAAAAACTACCATTATGGTCCAAAGCGTATCTTGCCCTTTTCACCAAGGGCACGAGCCATGACCTTGAGCATTGCATAGCATTGAAGGCGAAGTCGAGATTAGTGAAAACTAATCTTCTTTCCTTGAAACACAAGTCCAAATGTGCAAGCCAATCCACTTCCAGTCATAGTGGACATTGATGAATCTTATGTTAAGGAATACGAGGCAGTACCTTGTCACGAGCGTAAACTTAGTCAAAAACTTGGTGCATCTCCATGCATCTGATAAAATAAGTACCTTCACTAAGCACAATTATGCGACTTACTATATACGCTCCAAGAATATCCATGGATGTCCCACCATAAAGCGGATATCCAACATTTATTGACATTGGTGACCTACAAATTTGAAATAGAGATGACCATAGCGTAAATACAATAGGGCATTTTACGCATGAGCTTTTAGTCTCGGATATCAACTCGGAAAATCCAAGTAACGTCATCATCCCTTGTTTCAAGGTACCGGTGATCAATTCAAAACATGTCCTTGCAGCAACATGAAAATCCGCCGTCCTGCTGAAATTTGGGATACCTTGGGAGAGCCAGTGGCAAATCGACTACATGGTGAAATACTACTGCGCGAGCTCAAAAATCCGGATCGAAGATATCCAACCCAGGATGGGGTGATGACTTTAACTACCTAGTCAATCGAAGAGGAATACCGTCTTCTCAAACTAATCAACAGATCGAGGTCCCAAATGAAGATCTACTGTTTCAACACGTCGTGGATTTCACCAAGCGGATCACGGTTACCACTACATCAACATGATCACTAAAGATCAAAGTATGATTCGGGATACGATCACGGAAAGTGTCGGCGACAGCAGTCTCTTCACTCCATTGGAAGGAACATCCCGTATTCAACACAAAGATCAGCGAGTACAAAGGCTATCTCTCATACTTCCGATCATTAATCAAGAAGATTGCTTTAGACACCAAAAGCAAAGGCCATCGTCCGAGTCTTCAAAGCACTTTCGGCCAGCAATCAAAGTTTACTCGAGGTTAAACCAAGCGGAAAAGTGCAGTACCTCGACTTCAAGGAGTTCGTCACTATTGGAAACACATTGAAGTTAGGACTAATGTTCATAGCTCTAAGTAGTTTATCTTTGCTTTTGTTTTGAACTCTCGCTTAAAGCGAAGAGATGTTTATAGGGTTTAGCTTTTAAATAATTTCTCTTTGTCTTGCCCAAGACGAATGAGTTTATTTTAGGGCCCTGTTCATATTGTGAAACATAAATAAAATCGTTGTTTGTTTCCACACTCTGTTTATTTTCATTTTACCCTTTTAGGAAATGATAATCCTAAAAACAATAAAAAAATCTTCAAAAAAAATCATAATGAAAAATTAATGCGACACTTTCACATTAACTTTCAAAAAAAAAAATGATGATAAAAACTTTTTTTTTAATCAAAACATAAATCAAAATGCAGATTAAACAAATGGACAAATCCATTGAAAGCAGTAACTCTACGCTCTCTCCCGACTTTGAAATTCCACAGAATTCCTTTGAAGAAGAAGTTGAAGAAGAGATCCGGATGAAATTTCTAGGCGCTAAAGCACGAGAAAGGATCATTCAGCCTACAAAAGAACCTCTAAGCAATTAACTTGGGTTCGAGGAAGATACAAAAAGTCAATAGGACTTCACTCAGCAGCGATGTCAAAAGCGATAAGTCTTCTCAAAGAATCGTTGATATGTTTGCTTGGTCCTACCACGACATGCGGGTTTGGATACCGCATCGTGGAACATCACTTGCCGTTAAGACGGAATGTCCTTGATTAAGCAAAAGCGAGGAGAGTTCATCTGAAATGGTGAGAAAATTAAAAAGGAAGTTCAAAAGCATTCGTATTGGTTTCCTTATCCTAAGTATCCTCAATGGCTAGCCAACATAGTACATATCCAAGAAAGATGGAAAGGTCGAATGTGTGTTGACTAAGGATCTAAACAAAGCTAGTCAAAGGCGATTTCCACTTCCATATCGACATGCTAGTAGATAATCTTGCCAAATTCAACGTCTTTTCATGGACGGTTTCTGGTTATAATCGGTCGAATGGCTCGAAGACATGGAAAGACATCTTTCATCACGCCATGGGGCACTTTTTGCTACAAGGTAATGCCATTTGGATTAAAGAATACGGTACAACTTACGGAGGCAATGACTACTCTCTTGATATGATGCACAAAGAGAGGTCTCGTGGGCGACATGATAGCAAAGTCCGACACGAAGAGGAACATATAGACTATCTCTTAAAGTTGTTTCAACGACTAAGGAAGTTTCGACTCCGCTGAATCTAACAAATGCACCTTTGGGTAAGATCGGAAAACTCCTAGGTTTCATCGTCGATCGAAGAAGGAATTGAAGTTGACCACGACAAAGTCAAGGCTATTCAGGAAATGCCTCGCCACATACGAGAAAAGCAAGTAAGAGGATTTCTCGGACGTTTGAATTACATCTCGGTTTATCTCGGATAATGCTACAGTGATATTCAACTTCTCGCAAAGATCAAAGGTTGTGTGGAAGCCGATGCCAAAAGCATTCGACAGTATCAAGGAATACACATCGGAACCACCATCGATCCCTCGGTTGAAGGAAGACCATTAATCTTATACCTTACCGTACTAGAAAAGTCCATGGGCTGCTTGGACAACGAGATAATCTGGTAAGAAGGCATGCCATCTACTACTAAGTAAAAATTCACAGTATGAAACTCGTTACTCCATGCTCGAGAAAACATCTTTGAGCTTTGGTGTGGGCTTGAAACATCTTCATATACATGATCAATCACGACTTGGTTAATTTCCAAAATGGATCCAATCAAGTACGTTTTTGAAAACTACCTTAGGGAGAATCGCTCGATGGCAAATGCTATTATCAGAATATGACATCCGATCTGCCAGCGGTTAAAGGAAGCATTCTCGCCGATCACTTAGCTTATCAACGCTGAATACCAACCTCTCAAGTTTGATTTCCCGGCGAGGATGTTATGTGAAGATGAAAGATTGTGAGAACCGCTACTCGGAGAGACGGATCCGAGAATCTGATGGGGCCTAGTCTTGATGGAGCCGTTAACATTTTGGCAATGGAATTGGGGGAGGGTTCTCATATCCGTTTTCGCGATTGTTATTGTACCTGTAACATAGCGAAATATGCATGCATCGTGGGTATTGAAGAAGCCATCGACTTGAGAATTAAGATCCTTGACATATATGGAGATTCACCTTTGTGATCAATCAAATTAAAGACAAGTATGAAACTCATCATCTTGGTCTAATTCCTTCTGAGATTATGCAAGGCGGTTGTTGACTTTCTTCAACAAAGTTAAACGCATCATATCCTCGAGATCAAAATCGAATGATAGGCGCCTGCTACTCTATCTTCCATGTTCAAAGTCAATGATTGGAATGATATGCCTAGAATTCGCATCGGGCCTTGAAAGACACTGCGTATGTATTTGCAAGCGGTCTTGACGATAAGCCGTGGTTCCACGACATCAAGCGTTTCCAACACAGTACCCACTCGGGGCATCGTACAAGGATAAAAAACTCTAAGGAGGCTTTCGGAATTTCTTCCTCAATGAAGATTTCTATACAAAGAAACTTGACATGGTTACGCTCGGTCACAGACGAAAAACACATCATCCATGAAGTGCATGAAGGTCGCTTTGGAACCCATTCAAATGGGCATGCAATGTCTAGAAATATCTTAAGGCGAGGATACTATTGGATAGCGATGGAATCGCCACGTCAAAAGATGTCACAAGTGCGGATCTCGCGATAAGATCCATGCCTCGACTCTACTCAATGTTCTCTCTCTCCATGGCCTTTCTCCATGTGGGGCATTGACATGATTGGAATGATTGAACCAAAAGCGTCCAGCGGACATCGCTTCATTCTAGTGGCTATTGATTACTTCACCAAATGGGTCGGCTGCATCTTACGTAGCGTCACAAGACAAGTGGTTGTGAGGTTCATCAAGAACAACCTCATTTGCCGATATGGAGTTCAAGCAAGATCATTCTGACAATGGATCTAGCTTGAACAACAAAATGATGAAAGAAGCGTGAGGAATTCAAGATTGAGCATCGCTAACTCGTCTCCTTACCGGCCAAAGATGAGCAGGCGCCGTTGGGCGACTAACAAGAACATCAAAAGATCGTCCGAAAATGGTCATCACTTACAAACTGCGCGAAATGATGCCATTTGCTGCATGGGTATCGTACCTCGATCGCACTTCAGGGGCAACTCCTTTTCTCTAGTATCGGCATGGGCGGTGCTCCCGTAGAAGTTGAGATCCCATCAATGAGAGTTCTCATGGAAACTAAGTTATCGAGCGAATGGTGTCAAAGCGGATATGACCGGTGAACTTAATTGAAGAAGCGCACGTGTCACGGACAACTCTATCAAGAAGAATGAAGAAGCTTTCGACAAAGGTCCGACCTCGTGAATTAGAAAGCGACCTCGTGCTTAAAAAGATTACATCTTTTCAAGCAGATTCTAGGGCAAATGGACTCCTAATTACGAAGGCCCATACATCGTCAGAGAAGCTTCTCGGCGGTGATATGACTCTCACAACCATGGACGGTGATGAACTCCCGTATCCTGTGAATCTTGGCGGATCAAAAATATCTTGTCTAAAAAACAAAACAGCTCGGTAAGTCGAAAACCGAAAAGGCGGCTTAGGCAAAAATGGCGTCTCGGTGGATTGAAAACACGAAAAGCGATCGAGGCAAAATTAGAGACAATAAGCGAAATTATCACGATAGATCGAAAACACGAAAAAGCGATCTAGGCAAAAACAAGGATACAAAATGACAAAGTAGCTGCGATTAGTTTGAATGTTGTCCACATGAAGAATCTTCCATCAACGGATCTTCAATCAACTCTTACGAAACAACAAGCACGATTGGAATTCAAAGTTGTTAGGGATAGTAGCGGTTATTGCTTTCAATGTAGCATTTTCCCAATAAATTATCATTTCCAACTTTTGTAAATAGTTCATGGAATCACGCATTTGGTGATTACCATTCTATCAATAAATTTGAGCCTTGTGCCTTTTGTTTGCAATTCCTACTTTATTATTTTTGCAAAATAACGTTTTTATTGTGAAAATCACTTTTGAAACTAAAATGTTTTAAATGAATTTTACTTCAAAATTTTGAAACAAAAGCAAAATTCTCCTTTGAAACTATGAACACGAAATAACTAGTTTCTCCATGAGTGTTTTGATCTCAGAAGGATAACGTAACTTCTGATCTTCTCCTCGTGAGAAACCATCAAAGGGCGGTATTCTTATCCAAAAGAATCCGACCAAGTTGCCAATGAAGTGCCTTTCTCGGAAAGTTTCAAGCAACTCAAAATTCTTCATCAATGAGCGTTTGCACCATTCTTTGTAATCCTCACTAAGTATTTGTTCGAACTGTGACGTGGTCCTTTTCCCAAATACCTCTTTAGTGTCTTTGTCAAAGTATTGTTAGCATGCATATAACATTCATGACATTCATACATAATAGCATCATTCATTTGCATTTTGCATCTCTCAAAATGTTTGCTTCAATCCTTTGGTATATATATACTAAATACAGTATATCATATCCCAATGATTCTCTCAAGCGGAAAAGATACATTTCCTTTTCCCGGCGGAATCCCCAAACAGAGAAATGCATTTTCTTCTCTCCACCATATTCCCCAGCTGAGATCATTCCTCGTTTGGAACAATGTTTTGATTGACTTTTTCTTTCCAGTTCATTCCTGGATAGAACCTCGTCTCTAATCAACAAAGCCATAGCAATAGTCTCATTATCGACGCTTATTTTCATTCCTAAACTTGTCATAAAAGTTCGTTCTTCTCAACAAGGTCAAATCGACCGAGAAATTCCTCGCAGTTTGTCTTTACGTCAAAAGAAAACATGTGTCTTCGATCAAAAATGCGCATCTTCTCAAAGAGATCCTTAGCAAGATTGTATCCAAGAAAATAGAAGCTCATTTTTGAGTTACATTTTTTCATCATCATTATTCACAAAGTGAATACGTAAAATTTTCTCAAAAGATTTACCTTGTTATAGTTATCACTTTCTTGATAATTGGTAATGTCTTTAAAGCTCATTCAGTTATTTCCCTCTTATGCGGTATTCACAAAGTGAATATTGGTAAATTTTCTCAAAAAAGTTACCTTGTTATAGTTATCACTTGACGATAATTGGTAACATCTTGACATTCATTATCATAAATTATCACGTGATAATTGGTAATATCATTTTCACTTACCTTAAACATTGTCACGAGGCTGACGGAAGGTAATCTCTCTGTTTCCAAAAGTGAAACAAACATTCACATGTTTTGTGAATCATTCTCTCCCCATATTCTAAATTTTTCCCCATCGTGTCATTTCTTTGATATCCTTTGGGTAAAACTTTTTGATCATTTTGCATCATCGCGTCTTTTGGTATCTTAGGTCCAAATTTTGTGTATACGATATTTAAGTCTCTTTACACCTATCAAAGCGAAGATATTCATCTTCATCTTTCAGTTAAAGAAACTTAAATAGGGCATCTGTCATACCCCAAATTTTGACCTAATATACCTACCATTGCATCGTTGCATAACTATGATTCGAGCGGCATTAATCGGGTATAGCATTCACAGGTCAAAATTAGGGTTGCATCAGATTTTCATCTGATTCAAGAGCTAACCAATTAGGGTTTGAATTTTTCTCATCTTATTTGATCTATCTTGATCAAAATATCCACCTCTGATCATCAGATATCCATTTTCTCTCACAGATCAATCGAGGATCGACCAATTAGGGTTTTATCGGGCGTGAGAATTCTCTGACTTTTTGAACAAGAAATAACTTTTTTGGATAGAGATTGGTCAGTATATCTTAGATACAACATCTTGACCTAATTTCTGGATTCAAAACATCACAGAAGTTCACAGGGCGTCCTCGATCGATTTCGAAGCGTCGATGAAATTTCATCTGCATAGAAAAGTCAAACTTTGACTTTTGGTCAAATTTTTCAAAACAAAAATTTTTCCAACATCAAAATACTTCAAATGATCCATCATGATCATAAAAAATCAAAGAATTTGAAAAGTCAACAAAAAGTCAAAAGTTTTCATACTTAGAAATTTTTCTAAGTGTTGAAATTTCTCATTTTTTCCAAACTTCAAGCCATTTTTTCACCTAGTTCCAATTGGAATTTGAAAAAACTCAAAACATGAAAGTTGTAGCTTGTGGAAAGATCTTTCCAAAATGTCCAAGAACTCTCAAATCCATGGAGTCTAGCTATGTCTTTGAAATTGAAACATAAGGCTCCATGAAACTTGATTTTCAAAGATTCAAAACTTCAAATTATAGGTCATTTTGTGTTTTTCTCATTTAGACCACTTGCCACCTTGCCAAATTAGTCATCAAACTGATAAACATCGGTGAAGTGATAATTGAAAGATTGGATCAAGTTGAATAATATCACACATGGTGAAAAAAGGAACCTTCCTTTTGCTTTACAAAAGACTTTCTTGCCCCTTAAGCTTTCTTTGAATCACCAAATGCCATGTCCTTCTTGCCTAACATTGCAGTCCTAATTGGCCTATAAAAGGATCACATTTCAAGCCTAAATCAACACCAAAAACATTGCAAAGTCATGCTTCTCACTTCTTTCTTCAAAATCAAGTAACATAACCATTTTTGAGAAAACTTGCAATTTTCAAAATTCAATGAAAACATGATAAATTTTGGTGTCTAACATGTTTCATGATCATTATTAAACTTGTTCCAAACTTAAAATTAACTTGAACAAGGCTGGAAATCAGAAATTGCATCTTATGCACATAAGCTTCAAAGCGCCATAACAATCTTAAGCTGAAGCTTGGCAGTTCCTTTGAGTTACGACGATAAACACATCCATATACATCATGGAGTTGATCCAAACAAGAACAACAACACAGCAAATCCATTAACCCCATTTTAGTTTCACTTTGAATTATTGTAGGTGGACTTGGCTGGAGTAATTGGAAAGGATTCAAAACAAGCGAACTATCATCTGACTTCCACATACATGGGTAACTCGAATGATCAAAGCGACATGGAAACACTCTAGCATCGATTTGATCCTCACTTTTCGGTATGCATATGAGCTGTGATATCATGATTCCTGCATCAATTGAAAAAGCTCTTGGCCATTCTCTTTCTGCACTAACACGATCATTAACCCTCAACAAAATCAAAGAATCATAAGCGTACATCATTTAATTTGAAATCTTAAGTTTAGGGTTCATCGCGATTCAGAAATTCAAACATGATAGACTTAAAATAAATGAAATTAACAAACACCATCATGTTCGTGATGAAAAACCGAGCAACTTTGATGTTTACATCATTGAATTTGGTTGAAAGCGAAGATTTTGGATTAAACAAAAATCGAAAATCAAAACCATAAACCAGAGCTAGCGGCGTGTTCTTGGTGTTCTTCATTTTCAAATTTTAAATAAGCCAATCTTATATCAGCAGCGTGTTAGGTCCACTAACACTCCAGCGCATTTGGTCTAGTGGTTTGTGCTTGCCCTTAAGGTCTTCTTGCCACGTCCACCTCATGGTCATGGGTTGACACGGGACCATTTTTTCCATTCTTTTACAAACTTTCAATTTTTCATGTTTTTATCAAACTTTCACAATTTTTTGACCAATCAAAACTTCTCATTTGAGATGATTTTTACACTTGTCAATAAATACATCTATTTTGTGATAGTGCAAAATTTTCAGAAAAAACTTTCATCGATTAAATTTTAATCGAGGTAAAGCAGCGTTACGAACAACTTTCAAACCTCCTTTTAAGGTGAATTTTTCAAGTTTTCGACTTCCGATTTTTTTCAAAACTTTTCATAAATGAACCTCACATTTCAAAACATTTTCAAAACATTTCAAAACATATTCAAAACATTTCAAAATCATTTTTCAAAACATTTCATCAAAACTTGCATCTTTTACCATGATCGATCCGATTTAAAGCGATAAAGCGGTTTCGTCTTCTCTCGAATTTCTCGATCGATCATGGGCCACCCTTACGGTGTAAGTCCCAATCCTTTATGTACATATTTAGTTTTACTTGTACATACTCAAATTATCATTGTTAATATTCAAACGTAAACAAATTTCTTTCGTTTGTTTTCATTCGTTTGTCTATACGCCAAATCCATTGGTTCTAAAGAAAGAATTCTTCTGAGTAAAATTTCTTTTTGACCAATGGGCCTCCATCATGGTGTAAGTCCCATAACATTCTTTTGTGTACATGATATTTCTTTGTACATATCAAATTCTTTTCAAAACACATACAAATTTTTATCTATACATAGCACAGATACTTCTTTTTCAAATACTTTTTATACATACATAATAAGATACCTTTAGAATAAACTTCAATCTCATTTCGTTTCATCATACATTTTACTTGAATACCATTGATTTTGAAAGAAGCATTATTCCTGTGAAACGATTTTCAAATCAATGGGTCTCCCTTGTAGTGTAAGTCCACCCTCACATGTACATCCATCTTTACGTACATAATAAATAGCTAGTTCGTGTACATATTCATTTCCTTGTACACAATACAAACTTGTAAATAATCAAGTTAAGCTCGTTTTAAGCGTTCGTTCACAGACACTTGTTTATATTTCATAAAGCTGCTGTAAATAAACATCATGCGTTGTTTATATTTCCTTCATAAACTCCAGCGAATACATATCACACACACACTTTGTTTATACAAACATCTAGTCATAACATAACAATTAGACTAATCAATAGGTTCCCACATTAGCCTCGCTTGGGCTTCATACAAGATAACTCATCCTCAGTTGAGTATAGCCTCCTTGGGCTTCATACAGACAATCCATCCCGGCATGAGGTTAAACCTCAGCTTGGATTTGTACAAAGACTCTCCCCACGGAGTTAGCCTCCGCTTAGGCTTCATATAAAGACAATACTCCCTGTTGAGTCGGCCTCCTCTTGGGCTTCGTTCAAAGAACTCCTCTTTGAGTTTAGCCTTCACTTGGGCATCATACAATGAAGAGGCAATCTCTTAACGACCTCTATTGGGCTTCCATACAAAAGAATCACCAGCTAAGATAGAACCACGAAAGGATGGTTTCCGGTGAAATCACTTTCAAATTCCCAGAGGTAAAATTTCCCGGTGAAATTGCTCTTATTCGAGAAAGGATGATTTCTCGGTGAAATCCCTTTCAAACACAAAACCGACCATACCTATAGCTTCCTCTTGAGCTTTACAAGGACCCTCGATGACCCTCGAATGCCTCTTGGGCTAACAATACAAGGACCCACGACTTCTTAAAAGCATCCCTTTAATCCAATCAATTTCTCCTCGAGATTTAGACATTTATCATCTCTATGGAAGAAGTATCTCATCTATCACATCACATACAATCAAAACTTTTCAAAACTTTTCAAACTATTTTCAAACAAAAACATCTCTTAATTGTAAGTGGTAGCAACTTGTACACTCAAGCAAAACACCCAATACTTACAGTTAAAGATTCAATCACCTTTTTCAAACATCTTTCTTAAACATGTAAGTGGTAGCTTGTACACTCAAGCAAAACACCTAATACTTACGATGAAGATTTCAATCAACTTTTCAAAATGTATGTGATGAAATAGATTAGATACATTTTCATTAAGATGACATTTATACATCTCTTACTAACATCCGTTGCTTTCCACTAGCATAAGTGGAACTACGATTGCTACGACTTTCTCAACATCCTTTTGAGAATACGTAGGCACAAGGTCTCATCCTTGCCGAGCAAATTTCTATCTCCTCAGACCAAATAAACCATAGAACCTTGCAGATCAGAGCTACAAATGCTAAATTCCCACTAGGGGATATGTATCACGAGAAGATCCACGGATCTTTGCGAGCACAATAATAACAAACACTAGAATCCCACATAATCTCTTTTTCTTAAATCCAAAGGAGAAACTTGATCATAGAAATAGCAATTAAAACACGAAACATATCAAGCGTATTCATATATAAATTGCATAGATAACTACATATATTTAGGGTGCTCCATCTATTCCTTTATATAACAATCCCCTACTGGAATCTCCCCAATGCGTTACATCTAGTTTGCGCTAGTGCGTTACGCATATCAATATCAATTGAGGGTATTTCGACTTTCCCTTTTTCATAATCATCGAATCATCTTTCTTGTGTTGAAAATAATAAAGCTTGATGCTCCGGCATCTTTATAAACAAATCAAAGATTTAAATCGTTGCGTGCGGAAGATCCGAACTCCGTTCGCATCCTCGGCGCGTTACCTTTAGCAGAACGAGTTTCCATCAAATATTTTCCGAAATATCTCTTTAGCATTAAATTCTTTGGAAATTTCTTTTCTTTACAATCATATTCATGCATCATACTTTGCATTTAAGTCTATTATCTGAAGTCGACACATGAACAGTTTCGTACCTCTGAGCTTGAGCAGTTTGAACAGCTTGAGCGACACAGTTGAGCAGGATAGGAAAGATCGTCAAAGTAGCCGGCGTCTTAAGTTTCGACCGGCGTCCCAGTAGGCTCGAGCGTGCGATGCGGATCAAAAGAAGAAAAGTAATGGAAGATTTGAGCAGAAGCGTTGAACTCCGTGCCGCAGTAACAACATTGCAAGAAGAAGTGGAGAGACTCCATCTTTGGTCGACTCATTGACCACGACAAAAAGTCAATAAAGCGCGAGCGGTCAAAACCAGCGGCGATCTCGGGAGACACTACTACTCCGATTTCAGCTGTGTCATGACTAGTAGCTCACTCTTGATATGCGAGAGGCTATCCATAGGGCATGCCTTTTAACTTTGGCATCGAATTCGCCAATAACTTCTCGAAACAACCTAAGCTTGAAATACCTGCTGCGGCAAAACTCTACATTTACTCCATGACATGGAGTAACTCTTCCCTGATATACAATCTGGGTTTCGACCAATTATAGCGAACTTCGGCTTCCGTAGTACACACTACCTTGGACGAAGAAGTTCATCATACTCGAGCGATAACTCAAATCCACAGCGGTTCGATGGAAAATCTCCGAGACGGCTCCACAAAATCGACTAGAGATAAAAAGCGATTCGAGGGAAAGAATTGTTTGGCAAAAATGCCAGGATCTTTGCTTAGTTCCTCGCGTAAGAATACCCGCCAAATTCAAAGTCCCGACTTTGAAAGTACAAAGAAACTCACATCAAAAAGTCATCTCACGATGTATGTCGGAAAATGTCCACATACAATGAAGATCCTCGATTGCTAATCCATTACTTCCAAGATAGTCTCACGATTGCGCCTTGAAGTGGTACATGGGTTTACACAACACGAATATCAAACATTCAACGACTTAGGTGAAGCCTTTGTCGCAATACAAGTTTAACTTGGATATGGCTCACGATAGGGATCAACTCGCTCCATGTCTCGGAAAGAAAGGAGACATTCAAGGAATATGCTACTTGATGGAGGAAATTGCGCCCAAGTCAACCCACCATTGGAAGAGAGGAAATGACTAAGGTATTCTTGAATACTCTGAAGCTCATTCTACTATGGCAGATAGTCGCTAAGCGCTCCGGAATTTCAACGAGATGGTGAGCATGGGAATGCGATTAGAAGAGGAGTTTGGGCGGACCAAGGAAGCGAGATCTTCTAGTGGAACAAAGAAGGTTGGAACGATTTTCCAAGGAAAAGGAGCATGACATAGGAATGGTATCCGAGGTAAGACGGCGTAAGAAATGAGTCTATTCCAACAGCGACGGTGGTCATTCGACCATACGCACCGCAATCTGACCATGAATCAAACAAACTTTCACAAGAGTTGCATCCATGAGATTCCAAACAAAGTTCAAGCAATAATCACACAAGTACTCGAGAATAAACACGATCAAAAAC